>VSDK01011814.1:59207-108632 GCA_009767595.1 Symbiodinium kawagutii
TATATATAAAAATGAAGCTAACTTCCAGTTCACACGACATATTTGTAGCTTCTCATTGAACATTCATTGTTCTTTCTGCACGTACCAACCATAGCCTTTTGCCAGGGTGAACTATCCTGAACTTCCTGTCCCTCACAGCTCGTTGCGAGGTCATGGACAGCAGTGAAATGCTGCACTCTTCAGGCCTCGCGGCACAGACCATCCTGGACCCCCAGTTGTTTGGTCATGCAACTAGGCCTGGATGATTTAGCTGGTGAAAACCGAACATGTAGACGTGCACCGTTCCCAACTTTGTCCTGCACTTGCTGTTGGGGCTGGGATGGTCACGTGTGCAACACTCTGTGTAAATTGATGCTCTCTTGCGACTGCTCAAGTATGAGCTACCAAAGCGACTGCAAAGCAAAGACTGCCATGAAAATGATTGACATTTCTCCTGAGTATCCCTCATCACATCACCTTGTCCTTTCTGCTATGTCTAGTCGTGTCGTGAAAGTTCTCAGCACCTCCGTCTCTTTTCGCGATTCGACCTCTCCCTCTTCCGCCTCGCACTCACTGACTGATATTCCCTCTCTATCGATTTTTGTTTGTATGTTTTCTCCATTTGTACGATCTCTCTACCCGACATGTACCTAGGTGCATGGCAGACGGTCTCAGTGTTTCAGAGGTTTGAAAGTGTGTGTTTGTTTTCCATTTCTGATTTGTTTGGTTGTTTTTTGTCAATAATTAATGATTATTAATGTGTTTTTCCTTTCCTTATTTTAACCCTTCGACATGTTATCCCTTTTTCTTGTTGTTTGTTTATTCTGTCTTTCCCTCTCACTCTTCGAATTTTCTATATCGACATCCCTGTACTTTCCTTTGATTCCCCACCTGTCAGGTGAGGGTTGTTAGATTTTATCAGAGCTGTCTCCGCCTCCTCCTCCTTCTTCTCCTTCTTCTCCTTCTCCTCGCCGGACCTCAACCACGACCATGCACGACTAGTGGTCGCTGCCGGACCTCAACCACGACCATGCACGACTAGTGGTCGCTGCCGGACCTCAACCACGACCATGCACGACTAGTGGTCCTCAACCACCCTCAACCACGACCATGCACGACTAGTGGTCGCTGCCGGTAGTGCTCCCTGCCGGACCTCAACCACGACCATGCACGCCCAGTGGTCGCTGCCGGACCTCACCTGCGAGGAAAGAACGTCAGAAAGAATGTCAAAAGAAATGTCAGGATAGAATATCAGAGAGAATGTCAGAAGATATGTCAGAAAGAATGTCAGAAGAGATGTAAGAAAGAATGTCAAAAGATATACCAGAAAGAATGTCAGAGATAATGTGAAAAGAAAAGTCAGGATAGAATGTCAGAAGAAAGGTCAGAAGATATGTCAGAAAGCATGTCAGAAGAGAATGTCAGAAGATATGTCACAAAGAATGTCAGAAGAGATGTCAAAAAGAATGTCAGAAGATATGCCAGAAAGAATGTCAGAGAGAATGTCAAAAGAAATGTCAGGATAGAATGTCAGAAGAAATGTCAGAAGATATGTCAGAAAGAATGTCAGAAGAGATGTCAGAAAGAATGTCAACAGATATGCCAAAAAGATGTCAAAAGATATGTCAGAAAGAATGTCAGAGAGAATGCCAGAAGATATGTCAGAAGACATGTCAGAAAGAATGTCAGAAGATATGTCACAAAAAATGTCAGAAGATATGCCAGAAAGAATGTCAGAAGAAATGTCAGAAGATATGTCAGAAAGAATGTCAGAAGAGATGTCAGAAAGAATGTCAGAAGATATGCCAGAAAGAATGTCAGAAGATATGTCAGAGAGAATGTCAGAGGGAATGCCAGAAGATATGCCAAAAAGAATGTCAGAGCGAATGTCAGAAAGAATGTCAGAAGATATGCCGAAAAGAATGTCAGAGAGAATGTCAGAAGATATGCCAGAAAGAATGTCAGAAGAGATGCCAGAAGATATGTCAGAAGATATGCCAGAAAGATAAGAATGTCAGAAGAGATGTCAGAAAGAATGTCAAAAGATATGCCAGAAAGAATGTCAGAGAGAATGTCAGAAAGAATGTCAAAAGATATGTCAGAAAGAATGTCAGAGAGAATGTCAGAAGATATGCCAGAAAGAATGTCCGAAGATATGTCAGAAAGAATGTCAGAAAGAATGTCAGAGAGAATGCCGGAAGATATGTCAGAGAGAATGTCAGAAGATATGCCAGAAAGAATGTCAAAAGAGATGTCAGAAAGAATGTCAAAAGATATGCCAGAAAGAATGTCAGAGGATATGTCAGAAAGAATGTCAGAAGATCTGTCGGAGAGAATGTCAGAAGGAATGTCATTATAAATGTCGGAGAGAATGTCAGACAAAAGTGGTCAATCAAGCGGTGTTGAAATGACATGGTGGGGATCACTCGAAGTAAAGTAATTTGACATGTTCTTTTCTATGCTTCGTTAGGTCCTTGTTTGCATTCCCTCTGCAGTATCCAGAGGGCTGCAGGAAAGATTTGAAGCATTTGCAATGCGGAAGCGTTTGTTCATTGGCCCTATTTTGTTCATTTGAAGATTTGGCAGTAAGATGCAGTAAGCAGATCCCGCTGAGGAATGCGTTTGTTCATTGGTCCTATTCTGTGTGCGTTTGTTCATTGGCCCTATTCTGTTCACTCGCCCTGTTGATTCAGGCTGACTGATTAGATTTCTGTGCACTGTTCAGTTTGATTAGACGATGCAGGTGACAATTGTGGAGTTCGATCCTTCCTATCACACCTGCATCACCTACTTGTCTCTGGGCATTTCCATCGTGTCAAGCTGTTGACTTGCTTTTGAAACTTTCAGCACTGTGTGTCCCTTTCTTATCCTTTCTTCATTTTGCGGCTTATAGTGATATTATAGTGTTTCTTCTTGGCCTGTCGTTGCCTTTTTGCCTTTCTATCTTCGGTTTTTTACTTGTTTTTTTCGTTTTCCCTCTTTCTCTCTATCTCTCTCTCTTTCTTCGTGTCAATCTCTCTACCAAGAAGGACTAGTGCAAGTGAATCCTCGCAGAAGAAGAAAATTGGAAGTGAGTGCTTGCCCACGTATATGGAAAGGATGTTGCTGATGTTTGTTGTTATTGTGCGTTTTTGTTTGCATATACATATGATTTTTTATTCATTTATCTATATACATGCATTTTTGTAAATATAGATACATGTAAACGCATGTATGTTTGCATCTCTGGAATAAATCGATCGTTTTGATTGTTTGAAATCTATGCAGTATTCGCATTACCACTACGCACCTCGCGGTTAAAGATCTGCTGCACCCTCGCTGCAGTCGCGACCCGGCACTCTGCAGGTCAGCCCCAGTCCCCCACGGAGATGCCGGTGCCCACTGACGTGCCATCACCCACCACGCCCTGTGAGGATGAAGGCGTGCAATGGCTCACAAGCTATCGATTTATGGTTGTCGTATGTTGTTGCTACTGCTGTTGTTGTCGTTGTCGTTGTTGTTGTTGCAAGCTGCGGATTTTAGGATGAAACTGTTGAAGTCTCTGACCCTCTATGGTGGTCAGCCTTGAAACTTCACACTCCAAAGAAGCGATGATGAAAGGGATCATGGTAGGACCCCTCAAGCGATAAGCTACCAATGGTGAAGTGGGACAGTCGGATTTGTATTGGTTTGCTCATTCTATAGATGCGTTGAATGCATTGCTGCTGTTTTTGCAGATTTTTGCTGCCTATGTTTGTCCGTATTGCTAAGTGGGGGCTGTGATCGGGTTTCACTGAATGCCTAGTGTCTGACTCTGCAAATCCCATGCTGACAGTGGAAACACTCGAGTGCTTTTGTGTCAAGTCATGCAGGGCTGAAGTGTTGGTTTGCCGGAAACGGCTGTACAAGCTTCTGGTATTTTTCAATGTACCCTTCTTTCAAGCGTCTTGTATTATGCCGTTTTCCTCAGTATAGCTGGGGTAAAATGAGGTGCAAGCATTTACAAACGCTACAGACACCTTTTTTTCAAAGCGTACCCAGCTGTAAAACGATTTGCTTAGATCGTGCAGCATTCCAACCTTTTGACAAACATCATCGCCAAGTGATCTCTAGTGAACAAGCAAACCACCGGTTGATTGAGCACTGTCTAGAGAACATCTCCTACACGTGAGCACTCAGTACGCTGGGGGGAAGGGAGACTTGATCGCTCAGTGAAGTGCACTGTCTCATAAATGGTCTTCGTCCGCGGCGAGTCGCTGATTTTGGCCTTGGAACCAGTTTCCTCTCCCAGTGGAAATTGTTCCCAAGATGAACCTCCCAGGGAGTCGGTGGGTTGACAAGATGATGGGGCCTGGTACTCCTTGTTCGCGGCTCTCTCCATGGTTGCCTGCGTCATTTGAGTGTACTCCGTTGTTTTCCTGTGGACACCTGCGGCGGGTACCCAGATCTTTTGAACATCTCCATTTTAGAAATGGGGGTTTGATGAGTTTCGAAGCTCAATTCTTGACATTCTTGACCTGTTTGAAGGCTTGATTTTGATGTAGGCAAAGCACCAGCTAGCGGCTTTGTTTTGTGACTTCCCACCACTGTTGAGGCTCTCTAGCAGGTCTTACATTTGGAAAAGAGCGGAAGGAGGGCCGCTTGAAGCATAGTTTTCTTAAACAACTACGAGTGTGGTCGTTTCTACAACAGATTTTTTGTGTCTCTGAAGAAAACTTGGACACCAAGCAAAAACCGTCCAGAGTTCCAGAAGATCTTTCACAACACAAGTGGTAGGTGATGTAAGCTGTATGTTTTCACTTTTGGTCTTTAAAGGTGTGTCACGTCAGTTTCAGCACTGTTCCATTCTCTTGGAGTGTGATGTGCGCGCAAATAACCTCAAAGCAAATGCCCATAAGTCCGCAAAAATTGGATTGTGATTCTTGTGTGATCAAGGCTTGGTGTACTTGATGATAATTAGTGCCAAGCAGTGCAATCATATCAGCCCACATACGCCATGCAACAGATATGATAGAATTAAAGAACATCTAACATAACATAATTAGCCATCTTTGTTCATGACAAATGTTGGTGTGCGTATGGAATGAAGATGTTCAGCTAAAACAATCTGAAACATGCTAAAACTCAGTCGTTGAATTTCCATTGGCCCCGCCAGGTGAAACGGTGACGGTTCCAACCGCTTGGGACTTGGTGCCGGTGGAATGGCCAGTTGGGACGGTTCGGGTCCGGGATATAGCGCTGGACACCAAGCAATTTGGCACGGAACAAAATGTGACCCAGGAAAAGCAAGCAAGTGTAGCAAGAGTTGGCACTTGTTTGATCATGTTATGTTTCGACAAAGGTAGGGTAGCAAGCGAATGCAAGCAACAATGATCTACGAAAACCAATGAAAACCCGAACAAATACGAGCAACTAGTTCTCAGGACCAAGTCTTCCCATGTCTTCCCCTAAGATGAAGAATGGATCTTAAGCGGTCCTCGGTGCAGCGGCCAAATCCATGACTACTAGTGTGTTCTCATGGCGGTGCCTGGCAGAAGGATCTCGCGATCCAAGGAAATTCTATGTTGATTGCTGCTAATCACCAAACTCCTTTGCTGATCCTGGTTGGGTTCTTGTTGATTGATGGGTTCTTGTTGATTGATGGGTTCTTGTTGAAACAGTACTCAAACTCCCCACTTGGCAGTGGCATGCTTGTCCGCCAGCGAAAACCTGGCACTTGCACCACTGTGGAAATTGCTTTAGCCGTCGGCACTACTTGTTTGCTTCAATTTAAGGCCTTGGAAAGATTGCCTGCTTTGGGCATTCCTTTCTGGACTTTGGTTTGCAGTCATAGTTTGTTCGAGGTTAGTTTTGCTTACTGCACCACAGAACCTGGATATCCAAGCTGTGCTTGATTCAAGATAGAAACCAAACCAATGAATTTGTTTGCTCACCCTTTTCTTTTCACTTTTTGAAGAGAGCGCAAATCTGCAAGAGGCGTGCATGTTCACCAACCATTGCCTGACACACGAAAGGCACAAACTCTTCGATGGTTTCTGTCACAGTGTTTTCCCCACGGAGCTATAGAATCATAAACCACGTGTGTGCCTTGTTCGACCTGGAAACCAAGATACTTAGCAATTGGCCACCAGAACCTGATCTTCCATGTAGTTTGATCATGTTCGATTGTTTTTTTCACACGCTCTGGTGGCCATAGGAGCAGTCTTGCTGCAGGAGTCACTTTACTCAAAGTAGTGCTACCAGTGCTGCCTGAGATAAGCATACGGACAGGCAGTGAACGCCATTTGAGCAGACTACCAATTAATGGTAAAGCAGGTGACATTAATTGTGGGAATTCAGTGTTTGGCATGGAAAACGAGTAGGTCCGCCCCAAAAAACGAGTATCAAATTTTAAACTGAGGTACGTTCTGATATGTAAAACGAGTAGGTCCGCCCCAAAAAACGAGTTCAAAAAATATGATTGGATCATCATTCTTGAAGTCTGATTTGAGATACGCCGTTTGTCGAACGAGTTGGTTTCCTTCACATGATGTATTTAAACATGTAAAAAGAGTTGGTTTCTGACCCGAACGAGTTCAAAAAACGAGTCTATTGATTAGCGTTAAGATTTTGAACAATAATTTAGTCAGCCGCTCATTTGAGTTGGTCATCTCGGTTCTAGCCTTGGACAATGTTCTTTTCAATGAAATGTTCCCTATGTTATTTATATCTATTTGTCTATAATGCTTATTTTTTCTTATTAATCCATTTTTTATCCATTACTTTTTCATGATTGACAGTGTTCTTCTTATTTATCCTCAGCAGCGCCCTAAGATAAACTTGAACCAGCTGACTGCGATCCCGCAAACGACGGTTCTTAGGTCATCCCAACAGTGCAAACGCCAACGCGCACGGTTGGAGAGGCCGCAGCAACGTCATGTTGGCCACGGTAGTTAGACAGCGCAATGCCTGGATATTTGGACAGCTTCACATGTGTTGAACTACCGCCAGTGTGCAGGCATACCATTGCTGCTTGTAAGATGATAGGTGAAAAGTGTGATGGTAATGTAGGGGAACACTTTGGGACCACTGGTGACTGCCTTTTTTCTGACTGGTGCCCTTTTTCTCACCACCAGATCAACTTTTTGGATATTTTCCTTATACAGCTAAAAACAGTCCAGTGTTTGATGTTGTAAAAGACCCTCATTTTTACGGTAAAGCATCAAACATCCATTTGATGTTTATATTTTCCCTCAAAGCTCTGAATACGTTGGTACTTGTGGAAAATATAAACATCAGGGATAAATACTCCTTTTCCCTATTCGCTGGTACTTTTTTTTCTTTTCGAAAGTGCCTTGTGGACCTGGCCATGAGAGCTCTCAAACGGCCTGGGGCGGTCTAGGCAACGGCTGACACGCCAACGCAGACACTGGTTGAGGTGCGAAGCACATGGCCTGGGCCACGCCGTGTCCATGGGAGTTTAGTATAGCTGCTACTTGTAGTGTTGCCGAGTATGTGTATGACATCATAGATAAATAGATAGATAGGTAGATAGATAGATAGATAGCTTTGACATATCAGTTGAACAATTTGTGATTCTTATGTGTACGAATATGCCTGACGGTGGGCTTTTGATGATACTTGGCGCCTCAATGACCCTCAAAATCTGCGGGCCAAGTGGCCACGACAACTGGAAGCCAGCCGAGTGCCAGTTGGTTTGCAGTTCATCGCGAATCATTGCCAATTGTTTCTTAATTAAGAGATATATTAGCATCCATGACATGATTGACTATGAGCATTTGCACGCCGAAAGGATTTGATTCAGAAGATTCACCAGCAGAGCTGAAAGATTGCTGCATCACACTGAATCATACTGCCTCTAGTTGGCAGATTTTTTGCGTTAGCATGTTCACTTTTTGGGTGGCATGCGTTTCTGGATATCCAAGTGAGTGTGACAACCCACGAGGCCGTGAACTGGGATAGCCAATCGGCTGATCCTCCAAGTGCCAACATTCTTCGGGTAAAGACAGCTAAACATTTTCTCAACAAGCTCAAAACAGTGAAGAGGCTACTAGTGATGGGTATGTCCATACGCATGGCAATCTTACACTCAAAAAGATTGATGATTGCAACCATTCAGCTCTTGATGAAGTGACTTACAACTTAGTGAGCGTCACCAGCAATCGTTCACCCTGCATGCGGGTCAAGGTGTGGATGAGATATGGCTTCCGCCGAACTGCATTTGCATTCTTGATTGAATTGTTGAATTCTAAATCCATAGATGGAGGCATTTTGCAACTCGTGCTTTTGTACATGTTCAATGATGCTGGACCCCGTGCACTGGCTTAACAACCCAGCGGCACAATGAAGATTGAAGAGGAAATCAATTGATGAAGGAAAGAAAAGGATCTGAAATCTGAAATACATACGCCATCGTACGAAAAGATATTACGCAAATAATTGCGCATTGCATTGCATTGCAGAACGGTCTTGAACTCTTGAACAAGATATCAGATATCTTTAGACAAAATTCAGGTAAGGTTAAGCAACAAGGAGTGGGGATCCATCAGTTTAAGAACCTGCCGACAACCGATGGTTGAAATATGTTGAAACCATTTACCACCCATAGTTTGATGAGCATTCATTCCTGGTAAGCTGAAACATGTTTCAGTTTCAAGTTGTGTTTCTTCTAGTTGATTTTAGTTTCTTCAAGTCTTGTGGTTTCTCAAATGGGTATTTCTCGAAATAGGGATACCCCTCAATGTCCCTTTATCATCCAGTTTATCAACCATTGATATCCCTCAATCATCCAGTTTATCAACCATTCATATCCCTCAATCATCCAGTTGGTTAACCATTTCTTGCAATAAACCACCCATTGCGTTACCAGAACTGCATGCTGTCAGGGCGCCACGGTGCCAACCGCCACTGCGCGCACACCCACTGCCACGCGAACCTTTGTGGAGGCGCCAGCAGAAATTGTTGAAAGTTTCACTCCAGGTGAAACTATAGATAGTAATTGATAGTAATTGATGGTAATAGTAGTCATTTACTTTGAGCAACAGATATAATGAGACAAAAATTTCATGAATTTTAATATCAGTATTGAAACTGTAGGCATTACTCCAAGCCATATAAATCTTTGATCTAAAATTACTTTTCTGAAAAGGCACCTCTTCTGCCGAAACTTCTACCCCACGAGAATTGCGGGTATGGGATGAGTGTGTATGACATGCAAAAATGGTTTTGATACTATGGGGTGCCCATGCGTGTAGAATGAAGAGGTGCATAACCAGCGCACCGGTGGAACCAAGAAGTGCAAGTTTCCATTGGAACTCCACAGAGTGCTCATGGTGGCAAAGTATGGACATTCAGCGCATCATCGGAACCAAAGTGGCTTTAGTATGCTTTAGTCAGCCCCAAGATTTTCCCTCCAGCCAGTGATGCCCAAAGGCCCAAGATACTCTAGTTGTGCACGAAATGTTTGGTGCGGACATCACACTAGTCCAGTTGGCTTCAAGAGATTAGGGGAGACAGCATATTTGCGGGGATATGATTGGTTGGGAAGTGGCTCAAAAAACAATCCTAGACATTCGGCGCCGCCTATATTGGATACCAGCTGCAAATAGTCGCAGTTCATCAGTCGCTCAACCCTTTTGTACCGTATTTCAAATTTATGTTCAAGATTTTTCAAGTGGGTTTACTGGTTTACTGAACAATGTACCAATTCTTTATACCCAGAATTTGCTCAGGTCGAGGGATAGAGGCAACCGCCCCCATCTGTGAGGCGCGAAGTGCCAGAACTGCCACGCAAAGTGTGACTGCTGCAGCCCGAAGCATTCGACTCCCACGAACCTTTTTGGAGGCCAACCGCCGGGTCGACCATGGGGATTTGGCTCAGCGGGTCATCAGCGAGTTGTTGTTACTGTATGGGTTGATTGGTTTGTGGTTGATTGGTTTGATGGTTGCAAAGGGGATCTTAGGATCTTAGTCTTAGCCCGTTGCTGGCTTTCGCCATGTTTCCTCGCTCAGTTGAGATGATGGCCCGTCAGATGTTCTTTTTTACAGGAGTGACGTCAAGTTCGGCTGGAAAATCAAACAGCATGCATGCAGAACAACATACATTTAAATGGTAGCTTCAAGTGGGGCCGGAGGGCCTCTGCTGGGGTGGGTTTCCAACCAAGATTTGGGTATTTGCGGTGATAGAGTTGTGGAGTTGGGTGATGGTTTGTTTCATTGATGATGTTGATAGATAGTTTATCAGCTTTTGATTGCCACTATATTGCATTATATTACTATGTCATGGGTTTGTCATTCTTTTCGAAGCCCCTTATGTTCTGCTAGTCTTGTGCGGGACACTCCAGGGGCGCAACAAGTCTGTGTATTGCGTTTCTTTTGATATCTATATCCCACTCAAGGATCTACGGTTTTGTTGGTTGTTTGGGCCCTTAATCACTTATGTTATTTGTCTTAATTAGTGAGTTTGCGCCTGAAAACCCGTTGAGCAGCAATGAAAATTTGGATTCCGGAAATGTGTGAAATCAAATGAGGCAAGTCATACTGTCATAATGCCCGCGGAAGCATAGCACACGTGCGAAATCGACTGATTCAGATAAGCCCTTGCTCCAAAGTCTGTGATGTGCGATTGAACAACTGCAACGGCAGCAGCACACCTGAAATTGCTTCAGGATGATAAGACCATTTTTAGTCTCTCTATCTGCCACGGACAAGCACGAATGGCTTCGCAATACACAATAGCGCCCGGTCACCAAAGATCTAAAAAATATGGATGGGGCAACTAGGCATACCAAAATGATCCAAAATGTTTTCTATTTCTCGGGGTTGCTGGTTTATTGCAATTTTGATATCTGGTTGGAAGTGCCCTCATGCCTTACGGCCCATGCAAAATTGAATGACTGATGCATTCTAGACAACGTTGCTTGATCAAAACGCGTTAGTTTCTCAAAAATTAAACTTGAGTTTCACAGTTTGTAGTCCACAAGTAGTTTGTTTCTTGATGTTTCCACAGATGTGTTGCAGTTTTCGTGGTTTGCCCTACATCAGGCAGGCACTGCGGAGCCTGCCGTGGAGGCGAGGACGATGAAAAATAAACCACGGAGGTAGGATCCATCAATGAGACCTGGGAACAGCAATGACTGCTGGTTGGTGGTTTTAACCATGCTTAATGATGGTTAATAATAGGGGACAATAAGCAACAAACTTATGGTTAAACAACTACTGGTTGGTGGTTTGATTCACTATTTGCTTATTTTCCCTAGTAGTTGCTAACAAATGGTTGGTTGACAAGCATAATTTTCGTAGGGGTGGTTCAACCACCAACCTGACTGCAGTACGAACTTTTTTGATAATTGCAAGCCCTACTGCAATGGCTATGTTTTTCTGTAACTTTGACTAGGATTATTTCCATTGCAACTCCGCGATTGAAGATGTACAAGAAAAAAACGCATGGACTAGCATGTTGGTTAAAGACAACAATGCACGAGTGCTTATGCCATCTTATGCCTGTTGTTGATATACTCAAATTTGCATCGGAGTGCTATAAGTGACCACTAATTGATTTCCTGCATGGCATCCATTTAATCTGACCACAGTTGATTCCGCATTTGCGAGATCACAATTATGTAGCGAAGGTCGACGTGCAAAATAGCAAGGGACCAATAGGGACCAATAGTTTTTTGTTGCATGCGAGGATTTGGTTCAAGACCTGCTTAGACATGTCACCAATGAAGTTGTGAATATCACATTTTATGCACGATTGTAGACCGTGCTGGCAAAATATGGCCATGGTTTCATGACATCCTGGATTTTGCATGCCAAAGATCATCAGTATGGTGGTTTCTCAAGTCATAGGGGACCCCCCAAATCATCCACTAACCATTTATAATCATAAACCAGCCATAACTTGGGGGTTCCCAATGGCTTAAGAAACCCCCGTATTGTGGTCCCCAAATTGTGTTTCCTGGTTACCCACGTCCCTTCCGGCCCTTCCGGATTCGGGTGACAGGTGCCGACGGATGTCCCATCTCCGACCTCGCCTGCAGCAGTGGGTGAACCCAGGGGTGAAGGCAGCACCAAGGCATGGCGTAGATGTAACTGGGATGTCCTCACCGTTGGTGCTGGCTGGTGGTTAATAGTGGTTAATAGTAGGGGACAAGAAGCAACAAACTTATGGATAAACAACTACTGGCTGGTGGTTTGATTGACATTTTGCTTATTTTCCCCAGTAATGATTAACAAATGGTTGGTTGACTAGCATATTTTTCATAGGGGTGGTCAACCACCAACCAGTGGTGGCATTTCCTTGCTGACACATCAGACAACATCAGATCATCAGGGAATTGCTGTGCTGCAATGTTATTTTTTCGCAGCAAGGCGCTTTTGTTGGGATCAGTGCAGCCTTTGGATGCTGGGGTCAACATTGTGTGCCCTGAAACACCCAAGACAACGGGTGATTCACCCAGCTGCTAACACATCAGCCCTGAAAAAACGACGGGCATGGTGGAAGTACGCGTGGGTATCGTTTGCTGAGTAGTCGTAGAATTGTGGGCACTTGGATCTCAAGATAGCATTCTTAGTGCTTCTTGCGTGTTTTGGGCATTGCTTGGGGCCGAAAGCAGGGCCCAAATCGACAAGTGGAAACTGATCACAACAGCAATGAAGAAAAGGAATTGACTCCATCTCAAAGCACATGTTTGTTCCAAAGGTCAAACTGGAACTACAACATATGTTTTTCTTACACAGGAAATCAATAAGTATGCGCGTAAAAAAATGCAAGCATTCAATCGTACTTGAAAAACTAATCACACACACAATATTGCAACCAAAATTATTTGGTACCATTTAGATCAAATAGCAACATATGCAAGGTAAAGCAGGTATGGCAACAAGACATAATTTCCAAATATTGTGTTTACATGTTTTATTGATGAATATTTTCAATGTTTTATTTTCAAATATGTACTGGTACATATTCTGTTTGTACATGTGTACATATTTGATGTGTACATATGCTGGTTTCTCAGAATATGAGACCCAACAAATGGATTGTTTATGGTTATAAATGGTATTCACAGGATTCTTATTTTCTGCTCACGGTCTACGTGTCCTGATGGGGCTCTGTCCTGACCAGGACCCAACGCGTGAGGATGAAACGGAACTGCTACCCTCAGTGTGGTCACCCAGCAGATGCACTAAGTAGGTACGACTTGTTGCTGCATTTCGTTTTTTTGATTCGTTTGTTTTTGTTGATAGATGTGGCACAGGGTCCCAACAGAATCCCTGGCATCCAAAAAAAATCAGAATCCAAATCACTGCTGGGATGTTCACTTGACCAATTTTCAGGAATGTTTGATACCAAGTTTACCTGACCAAAGTAATCAACGTGATGCAAATTGCAAGCTGCTTAATGATTTAATTACACTTCGAGCGTGTTGAACCCTGGAGAGTAAGACCCAGCTTCTCGAGGAAAGCCTGGTCGGAAAAGGGAAAACCTCTTTGGTTGGAACCGGTTCCGCTTTGAGGAATCTGATGTGAATTACAGATATTTCCCTGGTTTGGTCAAGGCTGTCAAATTCCTGTCGCCAAAAATGGTTGGAAGTTGAAGAGCGAGACTGAGAGAATCTATCCACGTTTGGCTTGTCATTGACCACAGTCACTTTATCTCAGTTGACTTGTAGCCACCCCATTCGCTGATTCTTTGATGTTGACTATTTAGTTATATGCCGATGGAAATAGCGCTCGGTTGTGACGCCATAACCCCTGGGGGAGTTACCCCTGGATGGTTTCCACTGGTTGCCATTGGTTCCTGCTTCAGTTGCTGCTCCTGCGCTCTGGCAGGTGGTGCCACCAACAGCCACAGCCGCACGTGGGGATGAGGAAAGGGGTTGTTGCAGCACATCCTTCTCGCAGTTCAACAGTCAAAGGTCCAGAGTCAAAGGTTCCCATAGGTGACCTGTGTTTAGATGTGTTTAGTCAGTTTGGTTTACACTTCGTCATTACATGTCATTACCGGCTTTGTTGAGAGCTATGATACCCCGCTGATAACAAGAGTATGATTGACTTACATGTTTTTCTCGTGGGAAAGTCATGGGTTTACTAGACAAGACTTGTTTTGTACGGATGGGAACTACACGACACCTGCTTTGGGCAGATGAGAGCTAAGCAAAATTGGTTTGCGCACGTAGAGGTTTGGGAACAGAAAGGAAATTTGGAGACAACAAACCAGGGGAGCTCGTGAAAAAGACTTTTGAGGCTAGATTTGGTTAATACATATATGTGCTGTCACAAGAAGCATTCATCAAAACAAGAACATATTTAAATTTACATTCGACAATTTACATGCAAACCAATTTAGTATTACAGTTGGTGCTTTTACTATACATGTATATGATATGGTGTGATCATATATATATATATAACCCTGAATGCTTATGCAAGAAAATGATTTCTGATCAAAACATGATTTATAGATTAGTTGCCTATGATCGAACATATTAGTGGTTTTGATTGTCTTACAGTATATAAAGTTATAGACAGTGATTTGCAAACATGCAACGATTGTTTGTTATTCAACAAAAGAACTGTTTCTTTTTGTGTATATATATATATTTATATTTATATCCATTTGCATCCACTAATAGAGGCGTATATATTTATATATGATATATTCGCATTACATACATTTACATACAGTACATACATATGTGCATTGGAGCTGGGTCGAAAATCTCGTGTTTCGAGGGAGTCCATGGCCTCTAGTGGTCTCCTTTTGTTTCTCGCTGGCACAGGAGGAGCCAACCATTCTGCCTGTCCTAGAGGAACCGCAGGCGGGTGGGAGATCCATGGGTTTGACCCTACGGCTCAGAGAGGAGCTTGGGATGATGGAGTCAATGAATCGTAAAACCAACTACAACCGTGTCCAAGCATGTTGCAAACAAACTATCAGATAGTTATACGTATATCTTGTACAATATTGTATGTATATAAATGAATATAAACATATATATATAGTGCAATTATATATCAACATATACACTAAATACGGGGTATTCCGTGGTATTCACCACGGCTTCAGCTCTCGTTTCCCTCGGAGACTATGGGTGGCAGGTGGCGACGCCCACAGACGTGCCGTCACCGACATCACCTGCAGCCTCTTGGAGCACTGGAGGGTGCCGGTTGAAAGCATGGCTACCAACCAACTATTTCATCAAGGGTATATTAATCAACAACAATAGGGAAATAAGGAAGGATATGGTTAAGATAACCACCAACAAAAATAGGGAAACACTGGTTAATCATGGGGGAACCAGGGTGTCAGGGGATCTAGCAGGATGTCACAGGATATCGCGGCATGATTTGGTCATTTTTTGATTTTGCTTTGATCCTTGGCACGGGATTTTTTGTGTTTGAGGACCGAACTGGGACGAATACCGAATCCCATGAAGGTCAACACGATTTGTTTGTTTCAATCACGGCTGACGTATCAGCATCAGCAATTCTGAGACAACACTGGGATAACATTTAGGTAGCTACCAATATGGGAACCCGTAAAGGTCAAGCATGACTAGACGTTGGTGCTGGTTGCCTCCACATTTGAGTGTAGAATGTCACCGGGGTGCCTCCTTCTGTTTCCTCACATGTTTGAAAGATGTGCTACTGAGGATGAGGTTGGCACCCTGCCCACAGTGGAGATTCCAACTTTGGTGCCTCTGCAGCAGGTGCACCGGGCATCACTGCGCTTGGTGGCCCGGTTGAGCTTGGTTGGTGTCAATGGATGAATGGTCCGGTCTACCTTGCAAGTGAATGGTTTCGCTAGAGTTTTCACAGGTTGACTCAGAGACATCATCATTTTTTAGCACGGCTCCATGTATTTTGACAATTGAATATGTTTGATCCTAAAAGCGGTTGGAAAGTCTACTTCCCAGGAAAGTAAAGCATGGCAATTGCAGCAAGAAAAGGGCATAAAAGGACATGTTTTACACATGTTATTTGATGTTCAGGTGGTGAAGGTCGTGACGAGAATTCTGAGGCTCAGCCCCCCAAAAGTTAGTTGTTCGTGCCAAGCTCCTCCCAAAAGAATCTCGCACAGTCTCCCATTTGTGTTTTTTTCCAGAATGTCACACACTCTCACGCAAGTGTTCCTTGTATATTTTTCTTTCTTGCTCATACTGTAGCATGTGTTGCCCAGCTTTAGCTCATGTGAACATTATATGCTCATTTGAACTCGAAGAGATCTTTGTTGTGAATCGAGCAATTGGTATTTGGCTTGATTTCCACGGAATCTATGTTCATTGTGCGGAAACACGAGCTCAATTTGTTGATGCCAAAGTGCGTAAAGAGAAGAAATACCAAGAAGACCTCAATTGCGCTCACCTCCAGAAAATGCTTCATCAACAGCATCAATACGATCAATCCTTGAAATGGGCATTCAGTTCGGGGATGCAGGGGTGTATATATGTTTTGCAAGCGCCTTACCATCGTCACTGTGCTAAAGGAAAAGTGATCATTTGTCTAGTGACAAGTCTGTCACACCTGAGTTGGCGTTGGTTTTACGGTCCGGTCTGGTTCCACATTGGAGTGTCAGAGGGCCCTGGTTCCTCAACGTTCAAGACTTGTTGAAGTAGTACCTCCATCATGTCTGAAACTGTTCGAAAACTTATTTCCATTTTGAGATCTCGAAATGGATATGGCATCGGGGTATGGTTCGAAACTTTCACTGAGACGGGGTAATGTCAATAAGTCATGTGCTCTCCCACCAACCAGGGTTTTTCTCGTGGATGGTTCAGGAGGCATTTGGTGCGGCCCCATTTTTGACGGAAAGTTTGACCACCTGGAACGATTATATACAGTAATTGCCAAATCTGTACTCTAAACCGAGTTGCCCAACATGTTGAAACCCCATGAAACCTCAAATCATTAGCCGATCGTCAACTACATATATATATATAAATATAAATATATATATATATGAAAACATATATACGATTAAACTGGAAAATTGGAGAAAGAAAACGGGTATATAGATTAATGATAAGATAATTTTATGGAAAATTTGGGACTGACCCTTAGTAATTTGTTTGATCCTTAGTAGAAATTCGGTGAAGCCGGGCCACGGAAGCCTGGCTGATCCGTGGGATCACCGGACGGACACTTTCGAGGCCAGCGCAGCGTTGGAAGCAACGTCACCGGCTTCTCACCTGGAGGAGACGGATGAGTTTTTGGACAGAAGCTACCAACGGTTGGCTATAGCCTATAGCTATTAATTAATCATGGTTAATAGTGGGATACTAGTGGTTAATAGGTTCCAACTATGGGATGGTTAATAACTAATGGTTAATCAATGACTATAGCTATTAATGACTATAGCCTGTAGCTACTAGGGATTTACCAACCAATATGGTTAGTAAGGGAGAATAAGCAGCAATAGTAAAGGATATACCAATGATATATGGTTGTCAACTATAGCTATTAATCGTATAATGATAGGGGATGACAACCATCATATAGCCTATTAGTCATGGTTAATAATGGGATACTAGTGGTTAATAGGTTCCAACTATGGGATGTTAATGGTTAATAACTAATGGTTAATTAATAACTAAAGCTATTAATGACTATAGCCTGTAGCTACTAGTGGGAGACTATATAATGGTTAACATGTTTAGCCATGGTTAGTTATTAACCATGATTAATAGTGGGATACTATAGGCTATTAATCATGGTTAATAGTGGGATACTAATGGTTAAAGAACTATAGCCTGTAGCTATTAATAGGGGATAACAACCAACAATGGTAACAACCAATCTAATGGTTGGCTATCGCTATTGGATGATCAGCCTCTAACCAACCAATATTGACCTTACAATGGTTTGCTATAGCTGATTAATGGTTAATAATAGAGGATTGTAACCAATTTATAGGCGATAATAATCAGCTACAACTGGTGAATCTTGCGAACTATAGCTGGTCAATGGTTAATAAAGCTGGGGATAATAAACAACACTAGTAGGGATATTAACCAACGATAGTGAGGATAATCGCTATCAATCAATGATAAGTACTTAGCAAATTATAAGTAGGGGATTTACCAACCAATATGGTTAATAAGGGAGAATAAGCAGCAATAGTAAAGGATATACCAATGATATATGGTGGTTAACTATAGCTGTTTATCAATACGAGGGGATGATAAGCCTCTAACCAACCAATATGGGTAATAATAGGGGATTGTAATGGTGAATAGGGGATACTAAGCCTCTAACCAACCAACCAATGATTAACTACAGCTGGGGACAATGGTTACTAAAGCTGGGGATAATATCCAACAATTGTAGGGATATACCAGCTATCTGATCCTTATATGGTGGTTTCTTAAGCCATAGGGAACCCCAAGAAATGGATGATTTATTATGGGAAATGGTTATTGTAAAGGATGAGAACTGTGGGTACCCCTATTTTGAGAATCACCCACATAGAAATCATGAAGAAATTCAAATGGATAATGATTGGTATAGAAATCCATATACTGTTTGTAGATAGAAAATTTTGACAGAACTGATTCGAGAAGAAGGCAAAACCCCAAACGTCGGGATCGAGCGATGTAAAAAAAGGAGTTTTCAACTAATGGTTGGAATATGTTGTAATGACACAAAAGGAATGAGTCGTTGAAGAATGAGTCCTTGAAAATTGTTCGCACAACATGGTGCCCACCTGGGAAGAAGTTCTATGCTTGGAATGACTTCACGATTTGCTTTCAGGAGCCCAGCCCGCCTCAGGCCTGGCAACGTGTGTTGTGAGTTGAAGTGGCTTCCTCCATGCATTCTGAGTGTATTTTGCACCACCTATATGGCGGTTTCTCAAAATAAGGAGCCCCCAAAATGGTTGGTTTATGACTATAAATGGCCAATAGTGGATGATTTGGGGGTACCCCTACTTTGAGAAACCACCATATATGATGTTTGTTTTCCCATGACTGCCATGGCCACGAGAATGGAACCCTGAAAATGGCTGGTTGGATGACCAAGCCCAATTTGGCATGAGCAACAGGACCAATGAACAATTTACATTTGGGTCAAAGCCTACACGGTATATCACGGTATCCCATTTTCCAAAGAATGATCAAAGGAGCAACAAAAGCTTAGCTTCCCGGGCCCACAAAACGTAAACAACAAAGATGCTTTTTCTACTAGTCCATTGTGTACTTACTTCCATTTATTAGCATCATAAATCAGAATCATCATCCCTCAGTGATCGGATGTGATTGGGGAGTTTTTCGAAAGCGACAGCCCAAGGCTCCCTTTTTGTTGGGATTTTGTGAGTTGGTACTACATGGTAGTACTATTTGATAAATCCACGTGCTTTTGGCAGGAAGTATCAGACACTGTCTTGGAATGTTTTGGAACCTTTTGAAGCCTGATATGGTTTCATGTAGTTTTCTTGCAATGCTGTATTTTTGTTTCTTTCGTAAAATATGCATTTCTGCTGCGGCTAGCCACCAGTGAGCTCGCGGCAACTTTCATGATTATTGTATGTTGTCTTGTGGGGTTCACGTGACTTCGTAACAATACAACAACGCCACTGTCGCCACTAAGTGGCCATGTCGATTTGTGGCCAACGCCAGGCCCGAAAGAGAAGGAGATTGGGTCGAGAGGCGGGTGAAGACACTGATTGATGACCAAATCTGTGCGGACGAAACCCTTGTGGTTGGTTCTTTCGTTGCGGACATGGCAGCATGGTGAAGCAACTCGGTGATCTCAACCTGCTCGAACACTGAAGGGTTCATGCTTAATCATTTGCAATACTGCTTGTATGATATGAAGCAGTTGCAATACTGCTGCCTGTTCACCTTCCAGTGGTGATGCTCATTTTTTGGTTGACATACGGTACGCAGAGATTCTCAAATAGTTAAAGGATATGGGAATTTAGAAGTTACCATAGACATCCATAGACCATGATAGTGATCCATGATGATCCCATGCTGATTGATCCCACGATGATCCATGGCTTTAGTCTGCTGCACATCAGAATCAAACCACGGTGACTCGGTCACTGCACAGGTTGCTCCAGCAGATCGATTCAGCGCTCCTCCGTGCCGTGGCAACGATGGATGATGACGGCCAATCATCAACTGGTATCAACCATCATCAAGTGTCGACCAGAGACAGCAACCATGGACAATGGATAGTCTTGAACTTGCAGGCTCGACTGACAACCATAGCAACTAGCAAAGTTCAACCATTGATGAACCGTATTTGGAAGATAGCGAACCCCCAACCTACCATCATGATGCCAAGGTATCAGCAAGCTACCCGGTAGTTGATCAGTATCACAGAAGAGCAGAGTGAGATGCGAACACCAGGCGCTGTGCCTCTACCAGCAGACCGGGGTTTTAAACAGTACAAGGTCTTATCAGTGTAAAACATACTGTGAACATCCGTGAACACAATCAACATCAAGCACCTAAGTTCTTATAGCTGTTCAGAGGGCTGCTGCTGAGATATGCTGACTAAATCAGAAACCATGATAGAAACAGCTTGACTGGCTGGTGGTTTCAAACATTTTGCTTATTTTCCCAAATGTAATCATTAACAAATGGTTGATCGACAAGCATATTCTTCATGACGGGGTGGTTCAACCACCAACCAGTTGAGTTGGAACCATCTGCCACGACTTGGCTGCGGAGGCCTATGTCCAATGTCGTGACTACATGTCGACCGTGGGTAAGCCCTCCGAGCATAATCTTCCACGTGGTTGCACCGTTTCCTGTAGCATCCAGCGAAGCTCAAAACCAGCACGCTGTTTGGAATATGCATCTACGTCACCGCATCTTGTTTAACAAGAACATGTTGGATAGGGTTTCCCAAAATGTTGGTCAATGATTTACACTATAGCAGACCCTGCCCAGTAGGGTGTAAGGAAATTGTCGATACTTTCGAGTCTTCCACTTGTGGCTGTGATAGTGGAGCCCATGTCGTTTTCTCGCTATTTCGGATGGGTCAGACCATGACCAAATTTGGAATGAGTTGTTGTTCAACAAATACATGTACAATGTACATGTATTATCGTGTATTTTCAAGGATTCTGGTGGGTGCACCCCAGCAACAAAATGGTCTCAAAATTTTGGCAAATTGACACCAAAATATGCAAGCGATGTCCGCAGGTGTAGTTTCCCTGCATTTCCCGACCAAGCATGATCATGATTCTTGGATGATTCCAGGTATGCATCTGTGTACCGTGCAGTGAGTTTGGCGGGTAGAACACCTTCCGAACCACACCCCAAATTCGTTTGTGGCCCGGGTGCCAAAAAAACGGTGTTTGTCAAGGTGCAGCCGCAGTACCACCAGGGAATGCCCAAATATAAGCAGAACAGCCTATTCGTTGTGCTAGCGCCATTCTGAGTGATGACACATCACTTGATTATGATGTCCTCGACTTCGACAGGAGCTTCCTGCACTGTTGTTTGGACACTGAGGGTTCCTCCTACACCTACGGAGAGCGGTGAAGAAACACCCACGGAGGATGCCCTCTTGGTCCCTCCACAGGTGAGGGGGAGAAGGGCCGGCCGTCACACACGGTTTCACGCCTTGAAATTGAAAGGTTTGCCGATGTTCAGATTGTCCAGTTCCACATGAGCACAACAACCCTCTCCAAAGCCTTCTCTTTGTGGAGCTTGTTTGCCCCTTGCCACTCAACAAGAGCCAGCATGTGTGCAGCAGACTGTATTCTGATGCACTGTCTTTGATTCTGATATATTCTCCACAGGGTCCACGCATATATCAACACATTGACAGGACAGCCGGTAACATAGGCTTCGTTCAGCCGGTTGCCAAGAGCCACGCCAGGAAGATGCTGTTCTTGAAGCAACGTCGCCTGCTTCCCCTCCAGCCGAGGACATTTGATCCAAACGGCCAAACTGTCAGCAGTTCAAAACCTTCCTTCAGTGTCTTTACAGCGCCTGTCGTTGGCCACTATTTGGCTTAGCTCCTTGACCAGCTGGTTGGATATCTCCTGAATCACAAGCTGGACATGGCCTGCTGTTTGCATGTTGTTTCACCTGACGTGCATCGCTTTGCTACGATGTTTTCAACCTGACTTGCTTGCTTGGAGATGCTTTGAGTGGTCCTACCAGAGTCTTACTTTAAAGATATTTAAAGATGCCCAGATGCTTTCAGATGTTTTCAAATGTTTTCAATTTCAGAAGATTGTACAAGTTGTATCCCTGGCCGACTCATGCAATTGTCCCATAATCACGGGTCACCAGTAAGCAGGGATGAGTCCTTTGAAAGCACAGAAGACCGTGCTGAAACCTTTTCGAAAGCAACCAGTGTAGGACGAAAGAAGGGAAGCATCTCCAGTCTTTGCCTCAGTGAGTCGCAGTTTGACTTTCCACTTCAGACAAAGTTGGTGCTTCAAGAGGATGACACGAGCACCATTACCAGAAGCCAAGACAAGAAAACAAAGGCAACTATACCTACCTACCTACCGCCCTCAACTTGCCACTTGGCGAGGTCCGGCGGGCGCGCAAACGCCCCGACACGGAGATCCCGATGTTGTCGTCCATGCCTCAAGGGAGCTCAAGAGGACATTTATCAAGGATCATATGGGATCACATGGGATCACAAGGCACACTTTCTGTGCCCAACTTTGAGAAATTGACCCAAATGTCCCCCAAATGTTACAGAATCTTGATGCACGGCAACAGGAGCGTGCCATATTCGGCCAAGGGCAAAGCATTCAGGACTTGAATCCACCCTGGTGACTTGGGATAGTTCCATTCTGAAATGACCCCTGCCTAGTCTCAGTGGCTAATAATCCAAGAGAAAGGGATGCATTACTTTGATAGACATGCCATGAAAAGTCAAAAGGTTGAGGTACTACTTGTTATTTTTTGTAATTTACTAGGTTTCAATACTGAATGGTTGATGACTTTTGAGGTGTTTTGACCCGATCACAATAGCCGGAAGATGACTTGACTTCAGGCCGCACGTTAGTGCTCTCTCATTATCCTGGTCTTCAAAACAAGTACCATGACGATTGTTACCAGCATTGTTTGCAATGCCGCCGGCAACATCAACATCATCATGATCATCACCACCACCATCATCCCAATCAATGACAACCACTAACAGACTACCACTACCACTACTATTTCTACTGCTACTACTGCTACCACTACCACTACTACTGCTACTACTACTACCACCACTACTACCACCACCACCACCACCACCACCACTACTACTACTACTACTGCTAATGATTCCACCAGCACTACCCTACCCACTATCGCCTACCGACTACCTGCTTCCCCCTTCCCAACTACATCGAATTACTACGTGCAATGATGTAAGTACAAACTAACAGCTCCAAACTACAGACTGCTCACATCTATTCCATTTAACAAACATCTCCTAACATCTCCCAGTCGATAACGAAACCGATGTCAGTGTCCACTCTGTCCAGGGTGCCATCACCCACAGAAGTGGGAGATGAAGCAGCGACGCCTACGGAGGATGTGCTGCTGGTGCCGCCGCAGGTGGGGTACCGCACACCACCACCTTTACTGGTGCTGTATTCTATCCATATCCCATTTTTTTGGTTGCATAAATACCTTGAGAAAATCGCTTTTGAACTTGTTTTTTTCATCATGATGTCTACAGTGGTCATCAGTGGTCATCTGTGGTCATCTGTGGTCATCGGTGGTGAATTGATTTCTGGCTGGTTCCGTTTTGGTTCATCACTGAACCACCCCTTTGTTGCGCACCTGGCGGCAGGTACGTGTGTCGTCCAGGCGGGCCTCGGTTTGTAACTCGGGGTTCTTCGTATCTTTTGAACGTGGTGGTTCTTCGTATTTTTTGAACGTACTGTTGGGATCTGTTGGGTACCAAGAATCATATGTGTTTTACATGTTTTTTACATCAAATTCTATCATTCCATTTTCGTTTATCGTCAATGAATCAGTTTTTTACAGTGGGACTACGAAGAATGATTGATTGCATCACTACGAATAATTCCGTTTTTTACAGTGGGACTCGGTTTATTGTTGGTCACTTGTGGGTACTGTCCCCATCGATCTTTAAGTATGGAAGGATCGTTTGCATCACAAACACTCATCAGAAGCATTACCGACAAATAGCATCAAGCAATCGACTCGTCAGGGCCCAGAAGCAATCCAGAGCCAAGCAATCCAGAACCAATCTTGGATAATCAGTGGTCAATATTGGTTAATCATGCATGGTTCAAGGCAATTCAGGACCAACACGTTCCAGCAAGTTCCAGCAAGTTCTAACAGTCTCACGCACCTGACCGATGGTTCAGCCCCAGGCACTTCAGCCCCGGTGCTGCCAGCTCCACGTACACAAAGACCATCTACAGAGGTGTCGAGGTGCGATCCTGCTGCGCTACGAACGAGATCGAGCTATCGCTGGGGATAACTGCGAGAAACCAATCCCAACAATCGGTCCATTGGGGGAACCAACAAAATCAAGGGATAACATATATGCATATACATATTCAATGGAAATTGTTTGATTCCAAGTGTTTTATCAAGAACCTGTGACTGTCAACTTCCCTAAATAAACCCGTTCTAATGTTTGGAACGGCTGGGAAGCATTTTTGAGCTCACGGTCGAATCCCACTTTGCAAGTATCACCTTGATAGACTACAGAAGAGTGAAAACGAGGCAGTAGACAACTACAAAATACAACATATCACTGTGTATGGTATTTGTTTGACAGTGCCAGACCAGTTGAATCTAAATCTAGATGATTTGAGAGCCTAAATCATAGATGTCCAGCTTGTCCACGTATGCCACAATGAATATCACCAGGTATGTCACAATACAATGTATGTCAATGCGTGTACTGCATTTCATCCTTTCAGTGTGGAGACACGTGAAAAACCGAAGCAGCAAGTGATTCTGATCATCATCATTGTCCTTGCCATCACCTGAGTGAAACGATGTGAAATTGCAACTCCTAAACGGATGTGACCAGGTCCCCAGTGAGATCAAGCAGGTAGAAGGCCCTTGACGGCCATTGTGGTGAAATAGTATGAAATTGGTATTTCAATTTGAATCCTGTTCAAGAAGTAATTACACCAAACGATGCTTAGGCAAGAACACGTTGAAACATGAGCGATTGATTTGCTTCCTAATTTGTACAGACCTAGTCACAAAATATAAGAAGCATTCAAGCTCCTTGCTGTTTCAACAGGTTGGGAGGCCTGTCATTTGCCCCCTAGTCATGGCACTACCGAAACTGCCATCAACGCTTGGTGTCCTCTCTTCAAACAAGACTCACAATCTGCAGACAGAGAAATCAAGAAACCTCAAGATCTCAAGGAGGAAACTTGTGAAATTCTATGAACTTCCTTCAGGGTTGTTGGGATTGATATGGCCGCTGTGTCATGGATCATCTATTTAAACACTATGGTTTATATAATTTTCAGGATTGCATATCAGGTGTCGGTTTTCCGCAGATCATGCACTATGATGACGAAAGTTGATGCATTTTGGATGCTTGCTGATACTCAAACTGCTTGATGCCTTCAGTGATTTAATTTTGCTTGGTGCTTCAGGAGCCTGAGATTCTCACGCCCACGTCGTTGCCAGCTACTCCCACCTGCGACTTCGACTCACCGTTTGGGGCCCGAGCGCATCCCAGAGATTGAAGCTGAAGATATGAACTTGGTCTTCAAATAGCTTAGAAAACATGGTAGCATAGTAAGCTAATCTTCATTGATATTAAGCTTCACTCGATCTTCAAATATCTTTCACTCTATTTAACTTGGAAAACTGTTTAAACTTTTTGAGTATGATTTAACTATACTGACCTTTACTTTTTTTTCTTCTGTTCGCTTTTTGAGTCTTCCTGACCCATCACTCTGAAGACTGCTTAACTTCGCGATCCTTTTGTTCAGAACAAAACCGGCTTAGATTGCCCTCCTTTCCTTTCCTTCCTTAGTTCGGCTCCTTCTTGCTAGGATTGACAAAATACAGAAAGACAAAACACTTTGTCCTCCTGCTCCTTCAATCTCCTTCACTGGTTGTGCTTTGTATTTGTGGTTTCACTTTCTTTTTCTTCGGCTCCTTCTGGCTCCTTTTTCTTGCGATTGGTCGAGTTTTGCACATTTTTGCAGAGGACATTGTGGGTGAAAATGATGCAGAGGAACACTCCCATGTAATTTAGTTGTTTAAAGACAAATCGACTATAGAGAATCTTTTGATGTGAGGCTGATAGTTTTACCACCTACAGTGGCAGTGACTGACAGCAACTGACAGTGACAGCAGGCAAACCTCTCCGCCAAAGGGTTTGACCACTTGACCATTTGACCATCGTCCTCCACTTCTCAGCTTGGTCGCTGACTGAAGTCACCAGGAACATGGAGCTGGAGGAACCAGAAACCCCAGCTTTTGAGGCACGGGTCATATCTTCGCTGTGCAAGTGGAAAAGGGACATGACTCAGGATGCACAGAAAGATGACTCAGAATGATTCAGAAAACACAAGATCTCATAAGATAAGCTGAAGATCTCAGCCCAAAGATCTGTAAATCCCGGCTCTGGAGGGTCACCAGGTGGGTCACCAGGTGGGTCCCGAGGTGGGTCACCAGGTGGTGCCTGTCACGCGTCGCGTGGCTTCGTTCGAAGCGTCACGTTTTCGCTGCTGGAGTAGCGCTCCAGGTGGACGATGAAGCGCTCTACCAGTGGGAAGAGGAGCAGATCACTCGCTTCGGTGCGGCAGCAGGGGACTGGGGGTAGGACATGGCAAGGACATGGCAAGGACATGGCTAGGACTTGAGGATGGGTAGTTGATGGTAGTTGAATGTCAAGTGATGGCTAAATTGATTAACAACTAGCAGTTGATGGTAGCATGACAATTCGGATACAGTCATGATACAGTCATTGATGGTAGTTGATGCTAGTTGCAGGTTTCTTTACTATCATGACTGTATCCGAATTTGCAAACGTGATGATTAATTAAATATGATTAACGACTGTTTGTAGTCAACATATTGTTAGATGTTCCAGCAGAATGTACTGATACCCCTGTACTGACCCCCCTCTTAGAGTTGTGCAGTTGTCATGTATCATTTGAGGTACATATGTTGCAGATATCTTGAAACATGCGAGCGCAACTTGCTAGTCCTGCGAGTAGAGCTGCACGAGACTATTTGCATCAGAGTAGAATTCATGGCACTGCATTGCATGGCATAGAATCATCGTTGTGCATTCCTGGCCTGGATGGCATGATCACAATTTGAGGTCGGTTGATTTGCTCATTCAAAACTGAAGGGACTTCAAGCATTCGTTGATACTGCAGATGGGGGTCAGTAGCCAAGGTAGTACGACCCTGACCAGATTTCACAGCACACGAAGCCTTTTTGTTGGTGATTGTGCTGATCATATTTCCTTGTACCTGCAACGCTGCAAACGTAAAGCCCAACACAACATTTGATATTGACAACCATACACAATATGAATAGTGGTTGGCCCGCAAGTCATTAGAGCCTTCGTTTTGTTGTTTGGTGCATGGAGAACTATTCAATTTTGTTTGGTTTCTCTAGGACTTGGTTCCTCCAAACTGCAGGAACAAGAACAATATACAATTTCTAGATAAAACAAGCATGATAATGATAACTTTGTCGGCATCTTCCATCATATTCACATTTCCTTGTTAATAAAGTTATTGACCATTGAAGGATATTGACCTCAATCATCAAGGATATTAGGGATATTGAAGGATGTTAACCTTAATCATCATAAAAGTTCTTAAGGATATTAAGGTATCAAGGATAAGGATGTCCCTTAAAGGACTTACCTCAAGGACTGCACCAAGCAGCACCAGGGAGGGTCTGAAACTCAGGTTCAAGGCCCAGCGGCCTGCTGGACCTGCGCGTGATCAGGCGAGGGCGTGTGGGAAATGAAAATCAAACAATACACACAATATGTGTTTTATATATTCATATTTTATTTACATATTTTTTTACATATACAAATAGATTTACAATTATTTTGTTTGCATAAATAAATACGTATGTTTATTTGTGTTTATATACAGTCATATATAGAACTGATATGTATACATGTAGATATATTTGCCTAGATTTACATTTACTTACACATTCATTTGCTTAAAAACATCTTGGTATACACAATATCGATAGAACATGAGACATCATGCCCTACGCATGTGTAGTGACGCCAGGCCAAGGCGGGCTGCCGGGGAGCCCAGGATTTTCCCTGGAGGCGGTGCCTGGTTTTCCGGCGTTGGCAAGGGAAAAGTAAGGAAGAACTATGAAGAAGTTGAGAAAAGCTGAGAAAAGTTGAGAAAAGCTGAGAAAAGTTGAGAAAAGCTGAGAAAAGTTGAGAAAAGAGGAAGAGAAGTTGAAGAAAAATTGAGAAAAGCTGAGAAAAGTTGAGAAAAGCTGAGAAAAGTTGAGAAAAGCTGAGAAAAGTTGAGAAAAGAGGAAGAGAAGTTGAAGAAAAATTGAGAAAAGCTAAGAAAAGTTGAGAAAAGGTCAGAAAAAGAGGAGAAGAGGTTGAAGAAACATTGAGAAAAGGTGAACTTGAAGAAGTTGGAGGGAAGTGAAGAAGTATGAAGATGTTGAAGGATGAAGTGGCACTGAAGTGCACTGATGAAGTGCACTGATGAAGTGCTCTGAAGGACAGGAATTAATGAGGTCTTGAAGTTGGCTAGATTCTTTTGCCCTTCAAACAAACTGCTGAACATCCCATATCAATCCAATTCATCTACTGAATGATTTATGTATCTATAAACATATATATATATATACATACATATGTATTTACATATGAATAGCGTCAGTGCCAACCAACGACACCCGTGAGACGCCAAGAATGCAGCTTTCGTCGGGATGACTATCCGCCATCAACTTTACTACGCGACAATTCTATTGTTTTTACTTGTTTACACACAATTTAAGCAGTCCTATTTTTTTCCTTTGTACCTTCCAAACTTTCGAAATATATGGAACAGTTTCAAGCCTTTGTATGTTCTGTTTTTTGTCTTCCTTGACATGGCTATGGGTCAATATTAGCCAACCAATAATAGGGGATAATGACCAACCAATAATAAGGAAAACCCACTGCCACATTTTGTTTGGAGAGGCATTGCTTGCTTCGGGCTTTCTCAGGTCGTGAGCCTTGAGCAAGCAACGCCCACCTGCGAATCAGATGAGGAAATGCATGGCGGGGGCATGGTGAATCGCGGTGCAGGGTGAATCAGATGCAAGGGGGGTATGGGGGGCACCAATGGAGAATGTTACGGGGTTTTCGGTACGGGCTAGATAAGATGTCAATCCATGGCATATCAATATATTTTGTATACTGGCGCTGATGGTTTTGAAACTGAATTTGATGATTTTCATCAATAGAATCCAGTGATTTTCATCTTTGAATTCAGATATGTGACATTGTTTTCTTTGATAAGCAGCACAGTAGGCTGTGTGCCATCTGGTTTCTGGTGATCAAAGTACCGCGCCAAAGACTACTACTCTTTCAGAACCATATGGCTGGTGAAGGAACCATGATCAGTGGTCCTGGGTACACGCCAGAGCTTCTGAGATCAGTATATTGTCAGATAATTGCTGCGCATGTGAAGCTTGCTTAGAGTCCGACGATCAGATTACTCGATCTGGCCCACCATGCTTTGCCCGGTCGCCTCCACAGGAAGAGGAAGATGAAATGTTGGAAGCTCAAGGTTTTGAGGGCTCATATGGGTGAGGGTCAAGATTGAGCATCGCCAGCGGGAGGGTGTAAACATGCCTATGGTAACACTCTTCTATCATTCTTCTATCTAGGGTATACAGTGATATAATCTTACATATATACGTATATATAAACATATATTTATATACCCATATCATATATATATATGTAGGAATATATATATATATATATATGTATATAGATATATGGTCGGCTATATATCCATACGTTCTATATACAAACAAAAGTGTGCGGCATATATGACACGTGTATAGCAGTTCTGTGAGGTCCATGTTTGAGCATCGCTAGCATATTTCAATTGCACATCGCAGCTTGCAGAGTTACATAGCAATGCCAGCACAAGTCGCCACAGGGCCATACATAGTCCTATTTGTTCTTTAGGCTGGTGCCTTTTTCCTTGGACTGCCACGATTTTCTCCTTCAAGGTCTTCGCTGGTAGGCAAATGCCTTTGCTATACGGCAAATATGAAAATATTCCAAAAGGCCAGATTCATGGGAGTCTATTTGATAAGAGTTTTTATGCATTACAATCATTATTACAATCACAACTGACAGAACGAAACTGGGATCCCACACCTTATCGGGCAATTCTTGCTGACAGGAAGGGAATACTTTTCACATTGGTTTCAACAGTCAGATCGGATGGCTCAGATTGCTCCAACCAGAAGCCTAGATTTTTTGTTCACTGGAGAAATCCGATCAGACTGTTGGAAGCTCCCATATTTTTCCCGTTGGAGCACCCTTTTGTTTATGTCAGTGGAGCCTGCAGCAACGCCGCAGTAAGGCATCCCAGCGCAGTGCGCGACCTAGCTGGGAAAGGCTGATATCAAACAATCTGACAGAAAGAAGCTGTGTGTGTGTGTGCGTGTGTGTGGCATTGTGTGGCCTTTAGACGCATTGGAACCTGGGTTGCTTTTGTTGGTTGGAGCGCTTCCCTTTTGGGGAGGGTTTTTTCTGAGACTAACAGTCTGCAGAGTCCCATGATCAAGGTCTGAAACTGCGAAATTGAACAAGCAATCTGGGGCGTCTATATTTTCAGCCTCACATTCCAAATGAATGTTGGACATGTTACATAATGATATTGATGTTCTGTTTTATTTTGTTGGTACATTGCATTTTGGGTATATCCCTGCCCCCAACCATCACAGAATCATGTTGCTGCTGGGAAACCATCCACTTGGCCCAGGATTTATGGACGACCCCTCCCTGACCCAAGGGCCCCCAACCTGACTTTGTGAAGGTTCAGATCTACAGTATCACTGATACAGATCGTCCTGCATGGGATGTGGTGTCCCGCCAGACAGATTTGAGATTTGGGTGCCTCCACAACATGTTTTTGCGTATCTAAGAACGTGGTGCTTGCCGACCCTGAAAGCGAGCTTCTCCATAATCAGTGGTTTCCCAATGAAATTGTTAGTTTCATGTGTATCATAATGTATCATTTTATGTTTCTGGGCTGTCACTTGTTGGATTCTTTGGATTCTTTGAGTTGTAGGATTTCAATGGTTGGATTTCTGAGTGGTAGGACCTGGCAGGTGAATGCCTGGATGTCCACCTTGGTCCCCAGGCATCCACCAGGGTGAAGACCGAGGCTCCTGAGGCTTGGGCTGCGATTTTTCGTTGCTTCGAAACTAAGATCTGCAGAAACTCTGTGCCATTGAAAAGGCGAGTTGGGTCATTATTAAGCAATCAACCAATTAACCAACCAATGGTTAATGGTTAGTAATAGGGGATAACAACCAACAATAGTAGGGGATATACCAACTATATATGGCTATGAGTCAATATTAACCAACCAACTAATGGTGGATAATAACCAACAAACTATAGGGAAAACAGCCTGGTTACTGATAGGGGAACCAGGGGTACAGGCGGGTTTTGACCCATTGCCATATGCCTCAAGTAGAAGCTGCAGAAACATCGAAAAGCAAAAGCAAGTCACATTGGAAACTGATCCTTCACCACAATCTCTCAACACAACTCACATCATCACAACAATCTCTCAACACAACTCACATCAACTGTCACAACAATCTCTCAACACAACTCCCCTTCCATCCCTTCTAACCCATTTCCAACCCCTTCCCTCTCCGCAGAGCCGGACGCTCGCCTCAGGGAGAGACGGAGGCCGCCGAGCCTTTGCAAATTCCCAAGACTGAGGTGACCGAGGCGTGGAAGGTCGCAGTCACAGAGAGTCACAGGACTCGATGAAAGGCATACCGTTTCGTCTATCCAAAGATAAGTGACAACAAGATAAGTGTTATCTCAAGTTCAAATTTCAAGAAAATCCAAGTTTCTAAAGATAAGCAGCTGATACATGTTTGATTGTTTGATATCGAACTGTTCTGGGATAAGCAACAAACAGCAAGTATCAGAATATTGCAAACGTGTGGGGATGCAACAATACCAAACATTGCAGACTTCGTCGCACCCCAAAGTGCTGACTAGTTCCTGACCGGGTGAGGTGTATTTGTTGGATTTTGACCACTGAATTGTTGGATTACCTTCTATGTTTGTTTCTCTGAGATTGTTCATTTTTGGGCGGTTTACTCAAAAGCTATGCCAATCTGGACCCACTAGGCGTGCCAAAATATTTGTGGCTGGGTTGACGTCCTGAGCAATGATCATTTCAAGCTTTTGTTTGGATTTGGGTCATTGAAACAAAAACTGCCTTCGCATGTTCAGAGATCATGGTGTAGTATGATGTCGTTGTGTCTGAAATACATGGTACTTGATTTGAAGCCAACATAATACAACTGTGTGAGTATGTGTTATATGATTATCTTTGCATATGTGCAACATATACAGAAGATGATATTGTTTCTCAAATCGTCACTCTTTGAAAGTTAAAATAGTATCAACAAGACATCTCACCGCCTCTGCCAACATGCAGCACAATGTCTATGATGTTTTTTTCCGTGAATACCATTGAATAGAATGCATGGTGCTGCAACGAAGCGAAGTGCTTACCACATTAGCTTAGACAGTGGGTTTCCGAAGCAAAGACAAGGATAGACAAGGGCCATAGTGCCACTCCTGGTGCCACTCCTGGTGCCACTCCTGGTGCCACTCCTGGTGCTGCTTTCCCGTCGTCCAAACAAGGGGATGGAGTTGGGCCCGGCGACCCCGTTGTAGGCAAGTGAAAGCGCCGCCGCGGCGCGGCCACAAGAGGCCCCTGGCGAGCGCACCACCTGTGTTGCAGAGCAGCTAAGCTTCATTCATGTTAAGGACGTTGAACGGATGGGAACAGGCAGGAACAGTCCCGAGAACACTATGTATCTATCTATCTATCTATCTATCTATCTATCTATCTATGTATTTGTTTGTCTGTCTATCTATCTATCTATCTGTCTATCTATCTATTTGTCTAAGTATCTATGATTTATCTATTTACATGTAAATACATGTTTGGCAACTCGCACTGAAGCCGCATGTAACTTGATCTGATGCTCCTCCAAAGCTTGCCACCACAGAAACCTACAACAAATTGAAAGAGGTGACAGAGGTTACGAAGCGTTTAGAGTAAAGCAGTAACCAAGATATACGAGTTAAAACTTAGAAATTGATGCCAAGACATGCCAAGAAGCAAGCCAAATTGCATTGCCAACCGCCAGGGGCTGGTATTTCAAGACCCTTATGGCACACTTGCGCCATCAACAAGAACCTCTCAAATTCCTGGTTTCAAAAAACAAACGGACTATTCATTCTGGACTACTCCAAAAACTTGTTCCCTTTAGCAGGTATGTAGAAACAAATTGATCACTGCCGGTCATCATGGTAGTCAAGGTCGGTATATAATTTGATTGTATTGCACGTGAAGGGTATTGGGAACGATTCCAATTGCATTCGCTCTATTGAATTCGGAAGTGGAATATGGAGATCAGGGGTTTGTATGGGTTCAGTCGAAAATCCAACTCAAACAATGCTTGTTCTGCGATTATTTATTTTGGAGGGTCGGTTCTTTGGGGCCCCTTTATTTTTGATTTGACAAATGCGTACTAATATGGTTGTGGGTCAAAACCCTGTCCCCCTGGTTCCCCCATTATTAACCATTGTTTTCCCTATTGTTGGTGATTGTCCCCCATCAGTTGGTTGGTTAATATTGACTCATAGCCATATTGTTGCTTTGCCAATCTCCCGCTTATCAACTTCTGATACCCAGACAGTTCCACACGGTGGCCTGCGAGCAGGCGACCTTGAGGCATGTGAATCAATATAAAATCTGCGTCAGCATTAAACTGGTCGACCCCTTTGGAAGATCTGTACACAAACAAGTTCAACGAGACGTGGTCAAAAATTTTCTGGGTTTCACCAAAAAACACATCACTTGAAAATCTGTAGAGGGTGAATTACTGTTTTGTCTTTTTGCGTTCTAAGCTTGCAGTACAGTATTTGCTTTAAGTCAGTTTTCTCAAAGTACTTATTTGTGTCACATACTTGTCTTATTGGCTTTCCAAGCATGTGTAATGATGTATGTTTGTATATTTATATGCACTTAACGAATCTGATAGTGTGATCTTATGTATGTATTTTTGTTATTTTGTCATTGTGTTGTGTCCTTTTGCTTTGTGTTTTCCGTTCAGGCGCCGGAGGAGGAACTGTTGGGGAAGCTCAGCGCTGCGATACAAAATGCTTGGTGAATTCACAAGGGTCAGGGTAGATCAAGGATTCAGATAGGAAGATTGGAAGGATCACGGGGAAGGGTAGATTTCAGCAGGGCTTTTGGGTATTTTAGTATAGGGTCAGGGTTCGTGGAAAGAACATGGATATGAACATGGCAGGTCACAATCTTCCAACGATGAATAACATAAAATGTTCAGTGGAGACATGTGCTACTTGGGCCGGCACCCACCCTGAAAGGGTTCATACACTGAGCATCATCCCCATGCGACAGCCATTAAAGAAAAGAGAGGAGCCTCCGTGCCACAAACATTGGCACACCCACAAGACGACATTGAAGCGAGATGTTAAGAGAGGGCTGACATTGCGAGGGGCTGTCCTGCAGAAGCTGGCACTGAGATGCCAAGAGAGAGCCAACACTGAGCAGAGCTGTCATGAGCTGACGCTGAGCCACCAGATGTTGATCTACCATGGAAACTGGACAAACATCTCCCAAAAATAGACATGAAGCAATGGAGCATGACAAGTTCTGAAGGCCTTCAATCGACACATTGCGCAACAGTTGAGCCAACGAGGCGCCTTCCTTTCCATCTGATTTTTTGACAAGAAAAAAAGCAAAGGAAAACTTCCTGACCATCCTCCCCTTGCCTCCCTGCACGATAATGCACGATAAATCTTTGAAAGAATCGACCATTACTCAGATGAAACCATTGACCTGTTTAAAGCAAATGGGTCTAGTTTTAAGGGTCTATTAATCTTTCACGATTTTGGTTTCGCTTGCGCAACGCTCTGCTGTGTGGCGGATCGCTCTTGTCTGCGCCCCGCGCAAATTAAGCGGACTATATGCGTGCACGCATGTTTCTCGCCAGATTTGAATTTCGTGTGGCCTGTGCGGATTTTGGCTTTCGCGTCAGGTTCCCCTGGCACGCACCGCGCACATCCTTATAATGCTTCGTAATTTCTTTGTAAATTTGCTTGGAGTCTCAAAAGAGAGCTGAGACTGAGGCGAGATGCCAAGTGGTAGATGACACTAAGCAATGATGTCAAGAGAGGGTGACACTGAGAAGAGATGCCAAAAAAGAGGTGGCACTGAGGAGAGATGTCAAACGAGAGCTGCCACCGAGCAGAGTAATCACTGGTTCGGGAGTTATCAACATTTGAGAGCAAACCTGAAGCACTGAAGACCTGTCTCCGTCCATGAATGGCGACCCAGACCCAGCATTTTGCTGTTGCAACTTCAAGTGCTGACCCAGCACTATGCTTGCCGATGTCGATCCTGAGGCCTCCTTGGCAACGTAGACAGAGAAGAAGACTTGAGTGAGACTGGCCATGACTGGCCCAAAGGCCTCTGGCCACCGTGTGTACCGCCAGAAGTCTGAGTTCGCCTCTGGTTGGATGGTCTCTGTGATCCCTCTCAAACCGGCAGTTTCTCGACTACGAACCATGTTGTTCCTAGAGCAGGGTTGAGTTATGCCATTTTCTTTCAAACGCACTTAATCTCAAAGGGAGGGAGGTTGGTTAGTCTAGCAACGGCAAACCCCCATACTTTTGATTCCCTGATCCTGAAACGATCAGTCTGAGATGGCATCAGTAAGGACGAAACTCAACAAAATCGTGCCTGTAATGTGCATATCCCAATGGCTTTCCAAACATGGGCAGACAGAGGACTAATTGGACCATCGATGCGCGAGAAAAATGTCCAAAACGTGATGAAATCACGAACGACCTCCGCAACTACAGATGTTTGACCAGTTATGGAATTGGGTCAATTTGGTGCCCTGATGAATATCGAAGCTCACCTACTCGTAGCTGTTGCATTCATATCTCTCGATATACTCTTCTCGACACACACTGAAAATGGACCCCCCAAGAAATGGGTACATGTGTATTCCAACTTTCATTTTGGAAATGTCAACCTGCATTTGAGATTTTTGACCATATAAATTCCTGTGCTCAAGGGTATTCGTGTCCTTTCAGACTAGGGTCCTAGAGCCATTTGCTTGTTGTTTTGAATTGGTCATAGTCAGAATGCTTAAATAGTCAGGTTTACTCCCATGATTTTGCAGGCGTGGTTCAACCATCCTAGTTTGATCTCGTTGGTTCATTTGCAATTGCTCAGATGGATTGAAGCTTGAAACTTATCTGTTTCGAATCGAGGGTTAACCTCATCAATCACAACAAATTCCTCCTGGAGTCTTTGTCGACTGTTGCGGAGTGTCACAGAAGTCGGATTGTCAAAATTGGGGTGATCTCCATTTACAGGCTCATTTGGATCGTCCCATGATTGAACATATAAGACCTAAAAAATCCCGAACTCATTCATGACAAACTAGTTGACTCGCTGCGAGGTTTGTGCGATTGCCGAACTATTTGAATTGTTTTTTGTTGTTTGGTCAGGCGATGCATACAACAGCCGTTGTGGTTCCAGGCCACGTGCAGAAGAATCGGAAGCAACACAAGAATTGTCAAGTCTCCAAAGACCTTGACCACAACATTCACATGCCCTTCTAATCCCTTGGAAATGATACTCGGCGTTTCACAGCCAAAATGCATGCAACAATTGCCAGTTGTATGATATTAAAATATGTCATATATCTATGATCAATTGATATCAATTGCACTGGCATCGTAGAAACTACATAATCAACCTAAGTCGTCTCAGTTCGATCAGTGGTCTTGGCACTGATGCGATGATCGGGTCAAATAGTCGCTCGTCGGACGGGCAGGTGGTCAGGAAAAGCTACAAAAGTTTCAGTTACTTTTGCTCACTAGCATCATGATTGAACATCATTCAGATCCGCTGTATATTCGATTTAAATACAACAATATATAACATATTCGTTGGTTTGATGTTTTGGTCCGTTAGTATATGTTATTGTATTCGATCTTAGTGCTTGATAATTTGCTTGCTTACAGTAACTTCCACCAGCACACCCCTTGAGAACAAGCTGCTTATCATGGGCAGGGTCAAGTCATCAGCTGTATGGGGGAACCAACCAATGTGGTGGACAGCCCCATGTTTGTCGCCACAGGAAGCGGCGATTGGTTTTAAACGCCGGCGTGATGCCCGGTTTGCCACCCTTACACAGGTCCGCGGTGTGAGCGGATCCTGATGGTGAGATGGTGAGGGCTGTGAAGATAGCTGTATAGACTATAGATCTACGCCGTGATTCGAAACCTGAAAGCTTGGGAGCCACTGCCCAGATCTACATTGATACCTAGTGAGCCAGTCTCAGGCAAACCCCAGGCTGTGCAAGGTGATGCTTTGGTCCGGGAAAGGCTGCTACTTTTACCTCCTCGCATCTCCTGGCTAAACCCTCCCTAGCTGGTTCCACTGCGCTCCCTTCACCCACCGGTTGCCACCAAAGCTCTCAGCAGATTCGATTGTCAAAAACGCCCGACATGGCTCGTCGAAGCTCGCGATGTCTCGGAAAAGTGCCGGCTGCCAGGCAGAGTGTAGTTGTTGCTCCAGCGGCTGCTCCTCTTTCTCGGACTGCCCAGTCTTCATTGTACGTTTGAGGTAGCTCATTGTTCCCATCTATGTCCCATGGGAAGAAAAACAGAAGGAAATGCAGAAAAGAAAGGACGAACTCACGGAAGCGGGAAAGGAAGGAAAGAAGGCAGGAACGCCTTTTCCTTTCTGTTTCCTTTTTGGAAAGTTTTCGCATTTTTATGCATTTTTGTTGGCTTCTCTTTGGATTCTTGGCCTTGGTGCGTTGGCTTCTCTTGGTACGACTATCCATCACTGATAGCACTTGGGCGGGTTGGTTGGTAATTGTTTTTCATTCGCACTCCGGGGGAGGGAGTCCCCTCCAGCACTGCGCTCACTAAATCTGCGACATGTTTCCAGTCTTGTGCTTGCCAGTTTAGTAGGCTACCCGAGCACTTGCTGACGGGCGGTGTGGCTGAGCGCATGCTGGCCAGCGTTGCTTCACTCGTGGGTACAGCTGTTTGATTCGAGTTGCTGCTCAAGTGCTGGCTCCCTGACTGGATGTTGGTTTATTGAGCACTTGCATACTAGAAGTTGGTTCGCTGAGTACTCAGCCTTGGGCTTTTCCTCCTTCAGAGTTGGCGAGCGCTTGCTGGCTGGAAGTTTTCTGATTGGTTTTTCGAGGGGAGGCTGGGGGTTTCCAAAAAGCGCTGCACGACCCTGTGGAGGAGGTGGGTTGGAGGGTTTTTTGGACCTGAAAAATTCGAGACTTTTCGTGGACCTTGGAACATGTTTGAACCTTGGCCAAAACTTGCAATGGTTTCGTGAAAATGTGCTGATTTGCGACGATTCGAGCACTTGACAAGCTCTAGCTCACTTACACGCTTTTTTTCTGTCCACAAAGAATTGTTTGGCTACCAAGACAGCACCAAGTGGACAGGGTTAGCATATGTTAGCATCATTTTGGGAAGTGCTGTAGATCAGGATGTCTCAGGGGGTGACGCCGCCAGGCAGTCAGTCCCGAAAGTTTTAGAAAGCCAGGGTAGCTCAGATCGGCACTACGGCAGAGAAAGCAATTTTGATCATCAGGCTGTGGGTTAATATTAACTAACCAATAATGGGGGTAGTGACCAACAACAACAAGGGAAACAATGGTTCATGATAGGGGAACCAGGGGTACGGGGTTTTGACCCACAGCCACCATGAATCGAGGATACGTAACACAATTACTGTCAACTTATGTCGACCCCTGGTCTTGTTCATGCAAGCATGCCCTTGTTCACATACCCAATTGGCATATTTTTGTTCGCTACAGCTATCATGGGTGTTTGGCTTCCATTGCAATACTAAGTCTTGCTAGCTACTAAATCTTCCTTGGAGTACTACTTAGAGTATTACGTAGAGTGTTACTTGATTGTATTACTTTGTTTGGTGTACCTTGAGGTACCTCGACACCATCAAGAATCGGATCCCCGGATTCCACGGGCCTTCCGAGGAATTCGCAGTGTTTGGCAAGAAGACGAGGCGAACGGGGGAAGTGAAGTGGTACCTTGCCCTGGATTCTGCTGTTTTACTGGAGAAAGTGTTGTAGTCAAGTACCCACTATTCCTGGTTGGTGGTTTGATTGACATTTTTTTCCCTATGATTATTAACAAATGGTTGGTTGACTAATATGTTTCATAGGGGTTGAAACCACCAACCAGTCAAGTACTCACTATGCTGAATGCACTAAAGCTATGAGGCTTATCATTGATTGTCGATGATTTATGACGGCAACAAAAGCAACGTGCAGCTGGAAAGAGATTTCTGTACCTGAGTGAATGCCAGGGTGTTTTTGACATACCCAGATTGTTTCTCATAGGGGGCAAGTGAAAGAGGGCTTCACTCAGCGCATCATGGGCTGCAGCCAAAGGTCCGAAGAATGCAGCGTATCTCATAGGTAGTAAGCCATCAAGAGCCATTCAAACCTGCAATCAAGATGTAGCTAATCCTAAAAATATGACCCGTCAGTCATTCAAAGTTGTAGTCCGAAATCATGTAGCCCCATAGATAGCAAACATTGTGGTTTTTCCAGAGATCCCATCCGGGAAGTTCCAAGATCTTGGGTTAGCCGGGGCATTGTCATTACGTACTCAACGGTACAAGAGTTATGTACGGAACATGAAAAATGACCGCCCACACACCGAGGCAACGGACTATTAGCGTAAAACTAAACCGTTCCAGAGTATTCCAGGGTCACCAGTACACACACACACATGGTGGTTTCTCAAAATAGGGGTACCCCCAAGTCATCCTTTAGTAGTCATTAATAGTAATAAACCAACCATTTTTGGGGGCTCCCATTTTGAGAAACCACTACATTCATGGAAAGCTGCAAGCTAGCTTCTCAGGCACCAAACTATGTCCTCGATCATGCAATTTTTGTTTTTTCTGTGTTTATCCGCTCACTGAAACACTCGGAAGGACACGAACCCGGAAAAAAACGGCCCCGATGCATTGCCAAATTGGCATATTTGTGTGATCGAAGGAAAGCATTCATGATAAGCAGTTCTTTTGACCGGATTTTACCCATTAATCACTATATGGCAAAGATTGGCAAAGTTGGGGGATGATTTTCAAAATGGATTTCCATAGGCTCGGTTGTCAGTCGAGACATGTCGGGACTGTTTCAATAACGGCAATACTCTACTTTTCACTACAAATTTCCTCAACATGTAAATGTTTGCATGGCAGGTTCCACTTCTCATCTTCGACAAACCCTAATTATCAATGGTTTCTCTTGATGTGCCTTGATCATCATTTTTCCGAGGGAGACCATTGCTTTTGGGGGGTAGCCTTTTTTGGACATCCCCAAGTTACACACACACACACAGGAATTTTGTTTAATTAATGTTTTCTGGGGATGTTAAAAAACGACTACTTGTAAGACCAATTTGTTCTTGTGATTTCTTACCTGGCAATTATTGGACATTATTGGACCATATTGGACCCCTACTTGTAAGGTAATTTTGCCCCTTGCAACATGACTCGTGGAGATTGCACGATGTGTCAGGTTCCCGAGTGGCACCGGAAGCTCTTCGAAGCCAAATATGGAACAGGTGGCCGGCGGATTGGAAGACGGTGCAATGGCGAGGAGGAGGATTTTTAGGAGGAGGACCATGAGCCCGAGGATTCTTATGAGGCCATGTTGTGTTTTTGATGTTTGTTTTTGGTTTTTGTTTGTTGTTGTTGTTGTTGTTGTTGTTGTTGTTGTTGTTGTTGTTGTGGTCGTCGTCGTCGTCGTCGTCGTGGTGGTTGTTGCTGTTGTCGTCGTGTTGTTGTGGTCGTCGTCGTCGTCGTCGTCGTGGTGGTTGTTGCTGTTGTCGTCGTGGTGGTTGTTGTTGTCGTCGATGCTGTTCTTCCTGCTGGTGTTTTTTCCTCTTCGTGCTGTCAGTACTGCTGTTGCTGTTGACAGTGCTGCTGTTGTCGTGGCTGACCACTGCGACGAGCCACACCCAGCATTTGCATTCCCTGTCATGAGGACACAGTATTGTCTTAGTCAATATATTTCCGGATGATAACAATGGCAGGATATGGCATGTCTCCCTCTTCAAGGTCTTTGTCTTTCACAGATTTTGCGCCAGTGTCCCAGTGTATGTTTCGTGCCTTAAGAATCGACCTGGCTGCAGATTTTGTTGATGATGGTGTAGCACCCTGGGTCGCTCCTGAGTGTTGTGTGTTGCCTTGCTCATGCAACCCGCAACGAAGGTATGTCTCACTCCATAGCTGTTTTTTCCTCCCATCCCCCTTCACCGCCTGCCTTGCGAGTGTTCGTTTCTGAGAGGCTTTGGGATTGGTGCTGCTTTCGGCTAGCTTTCATTTAAACCGTGGTCAAAAGACATGACTTCTTGGCTTCGTGGAAGCCCAACACCCCAAGGACAGGTACCGGACGCGTAAATGTTTCCCATTCTTCGCACACGCCCTGCGAAAGCGCTCAGCAGCCTCGCTCTGAAGCTTGGATGCCCCACGCTTTGCTTCATGGTTGTGGGATGTTTTGAGGATTGACATCACTAACCACACTAAATGAATCTGAATGGCACTAAGTCTAGTGACTAAACCGCAGATACTTGACTTTTTGCCTAAGAAAATGCGTTCACGACATTGGCAAATCTTACCTCGGTGATCCTCGGTGTAGTTTACCGCATTGGCAAATGGCCCTTCAACACGGCGCTGCAACGTCTCCCGCAACACCATGGCCACAGCGCAATGAGTTGGTGAGCCTCTCGAGGACTCAGCGAAACCAAGGCCTTGAATGATGGGCTTAGAGATGGCTTACGTGGGACGACTGGTCACCTCCGAAATTGTACATGATGTATTTGGGTTGCTATGAAGGAGATTTTTGGATAACTTGTTTACAGGCTTGCCAATGCTTGCCATATTCTTGTGTGATGTGTTCTTTATACTTGTCATGTCTAAGTCTATTGTTTGTTAAACATCGAAGGCAGTTGGTGAATGTCAATGATATTATGTCTTCGTCCTCAAACATTGCTGGTCAACACATCTCCGGCTGGTGACTGGGGCGATTGCAGGTGACTACGGGCCCGAAGTGCTTTTGCGTGAGTTGCAAGCGCAATGCCAAGTTTCATTGCCAGGTTGACAGGATAGGGAGTCGCCAGTATGGACTACCAACCAATGGTTGGGTAAGGTTGTAGTCCTTGGCTTGCCAACCATACGGGACTTGGTATCGACTGGTATCAACTACCAGCCATACGGGGAGTCCATAGCTTCTGGTGATTGAGAATGGTTCTTATTTGAGCACCCAGCATTCATATTCATTCAGCATGAATTGACTGTTGCATTATTGACCACGGTTATTGCGTATTGCGCTAGTCACTAGTACATAATCCTGGTTGTTTGCAATTCTCAACAACTTGGATTGTTGTTGCCAACCATTTTGATTATTCTGCTGCATGTGCTTGTGGGCTGAATTTGAGTTCGATGTGTGGACCCAACCTCCTTCCAGCGGACAAGGCTCCCTGTTGTGTGCTTCTTTCTATTGTCATACTGTTGGAGACTCGCGGGTACCATGCTCAGTAATTACAAATTAATTAGTCGACGAAGTTAATTTTAGAGCATTTTTCCTGGACTCATTCAGAACAAGGCTAGGAGAACTATTTGCTACTTCAGGATGACAGCCAAAAACGTAAAGCCATGTTGATTGCCATATTCTGCCGAAAATAGCTATGTACTTATTATTCATGGATGCACATTGCTCGAAAGCCGCGCAGTTTAAAGTTCCTGCCAGCCATCCAGTGCCCGTGAGTTTCGACATTTTTTTTCCTTTTGGCAATGCATGCGCAGCTTTTTCAGTGAGAGTTACCCCAACCATGGGCGAAGGGTTGGAACATGCCTGGGGTCGGAGGCAGCACTAAGCACATGGTTTTGTACACCAGTGGTATACCCATACTCTGGGAGAAGTAGATGCACCTCCAGGCATGGAATGTTCCGTTTGTTTCTGGACGTCCACATCCTCAACTGGATTACATTAAGTGCATGGAAGCTCACAAGTGATATGATGTAATACATGCACATCTCGCAACCTAGATACTGTCGGTTCTGTTTGCCCAAAACAAGCACACTGCTCACATTTTGACAAATGGCATCATGATCAGCGGTGAAATGACCCAGTCTAAAGCTTGGGCTGAAGTACCGAACTCAAGACAATTATTTGTGTCCCCCGTTGATGTGTTCATATTAGTTCATAATATTAATCATATATGATAAGATATGTAAATATATCACTTTAATGTACGCATAGTTTTTCATATGCACATGCTGCTTTTGTAGATTCTTCGCTGGACCGCGCCAAAGGCCTTGCAGCGCGGAGATGCATTGGTGCAACGTGTCCGATCTTCCATCAAGTTCCGCGAGGACAGAGACACGGTGAACGGTCCGTTAGTTGCCACAAGTTCCCACCAATCCTAAGGATAGAAAATTTGGTTGACTTTTGGGGCCATCCTTCATACCAAGGTAGAAGGTCTCGATGATACCACATTTCATGCCGACGTGTAAATGAGAAATGTGCACATGTACTCGTATTTGCTTGTGTCACACGCTTGCATATACGTAGATGTATCTATATATAATATATTGGTACATTTTGCTATTTCCCAAGTGACTAAAGATGCTATTGAAGTGGCCCACTGGTCGGCATTAGCCATCCCAAAGCTGGTTGGTTAGTGGGTCTGACTTTTTCCAGCAAAATCCTACTAGTTCTTTGTTTTTTCGGGAGAGAACAGTGTTCTGCAGTCAAGCTCTGGTACTGTGCCAGTTCTGCATGTTTTATGAGGCTCCACAGCGAATTGAAGAATGCAAAATCAACAAAAACGGGGAGACGTCACAGACGTCAGTAAATTGCTGTAGTGCGATTACACCCTGGGTATTTGGAGTTTGTGGCGGGCTTTTGGAGGATACATCATTCTGTCCGCCAGCCCTTGCAGCAAGCATTCAGAAAGTAGCAAAGCTAGCAATTTGTGACTCGCCTATACTTGTCAAAAAAAAACTATATTGACCCAATGTTGAATTGAAACACACAGTGATCCATCGCAATATCTGACATGATTTTTGTTGACATCTTTCATGTCATTCTTTCTGCCATATGTGTCGTACATACTGACGTTCTATCCGGCTATGTTCTGCATATTTTTTGACATTCTTTCTGGCATACTGCCATTGTGGCATGGAGGTGAGCGCTCCCGGTGCGCAAAGGGCCTGTGGTTCTAACATGTCCTAACTCGCTGACAAAATAACTTGGGATTGACAATTGCTGTCCTAACTCTGGTGGTTTTTTTTTCAGACTTGACAAGGGTCCATTGACAAAAAATTGCCAGAGCCCTTCTTCAGTCACCAATTTTCGCATCACAATCAGCTACTGGATCTCAACGTTTTTGTTTCCACAGGGTTCCAGTTGAAGCCACCAGGAAGTCTTGGTGCGACTCACGCTGCTCCGCACTGGTTTCCAAGATGCAGAATTTCTAACCGCAGGCGCCGGCCAGCTTCAACTTGGATTAACGCAGCGGTGCTGCGTTACTCAACGTAGATGCTATCAATGTTTGGTCAACGGTGCCGCGATCTCTGGAAATCAAGGATGCATAATATGCAAAGGACATATTATGTGCTTAGAACTGGCTGGTACTTGGGTTGCTGTGTCAAATTAGTGGAGGAAACTAGTACTTAAGTGGCATGCAAGTCCAAGAAACCTGCGGTTTCAATTGGACCTCTTGCTTTCAGCCTTCTGCTTGCTGTTTGTCAAAGACCGTGCAGGGAAATGTGGTTGTAATAGTAATGGTTTCAACTGGTAAACCCTTTTTTCCCGAGGGGTTACCACAGGGTGAGTTCCGTCAAAAACACGGTATCCGCAGGTTCCGAAGGTTCTGGCACTTTCATGGTTCCAGAGTTTTTACAAGTATTTATGTCAAGAAGCCGTCCTTGCCCAGACCAGTTGTTTTTGGGTGTAGGCCTTGGCTTTGTGTTTTTTACCTTTCGCACCATGGCAAACAAGTAAACAACGCAATAACAGCTCTCAGCCAAGAGGGTGTGCAACGAAACAACATGTTTACTCGCCATCAATTGTTCATTGACATCTGTTTTGGGATGTTTGGGGTTTCAAATGTTTACAACTATAGTTTGAACCTGCAGTAACCACCTTTACCACAGCAGCATGTCCAACACAGAGACAACAGGCCATGCCGACACGAACCGGATTGGTTGTCTACAACGCCCATACACATGGCTGCCATTTCTACAGGTTGTTGGGTTGGGGTAGTTGCCATGGCCCCAAGAAGATGGCTACGCCTCCGGACTACAAAGGATTTTATTGGAACAAGTCCTTGACGTACCTTGCTCCATGTACGCGCACGTGTCAAAAACAAATAATGGCAGCCAACTCATTGATCTCAGCCGTTGAATTGAAGCAAGTCGCCATATATGGATGCCATTGTCAAGGCCATGGGCTCCCTAAATTGGATAATTCCATCTGGAGTCACCGATTGATTTGCGTTATGGAACTAGACTGGACCCTTTGTTTTATGTAGCGGGCATTCCCTTCCAGCTTCGGACGATCAAAAATCACCATGGCAGGTAGCCTGCCCCGCAAGCATTTATTCGAACAACTCGAGGACCCGCTGGGTTTTTTACTTGTTCTCCAGTTTTAACCTTTGGAAGCGTTGGGTCACCAGCATTTGGGGACCGAGTGTTTTTCTCGTCACCAGGTTCATGGGACAATTTTGATCAAACCAACCGGATCCAACCTGTAGGTTTTGGCAATAGAATAAATCATTTCTTTTGCATGCACCAACTGATGACAACTGATGCCAATTTTGACGTTTTCCTGTTGCCCTTCCTGGGGTCACTTCGGAGCAGTCCTGAGCGCAGCCGATTCCACGGACCCAGCCTCGTGCGCCTCCGATGCTTTGCCTATGAAGTGGCAACCTGGTTGACTGACCATTAATGATATGATTTGTAAAGACTAGCATTAATGTTGTGATTATTGACAACATTTGATATCTTGCTAATCACTACAATAAGAATCACAAGATAATGCATTTTTTAATATGATGTCACTATGAATACCAGTTTCTGTGTTCGAACATTTGCAGACGTCCTGTGGGTCAACCGCAGCGTGGGCTGGGACGAGTCAGGAGCTGCGTTCCTCAACGTTTCGCTGCGTGGAAGCGTTGTGTGCCCTGGAGGATCAGCGATGGATCCACCAAAGATGGTTGGGTGGTTGACTGGTTGGTTCGTTGGTTGGTTCGAAAACAGACGGTTGATATCACCAAAAGATGGGGAAAACCACTGGAAAACGGGAAAATGCCGTGAAGAATGATTGGTGGCCCAGTGGCGAACTCCGAAACAGCCATCTCAGTGCTGCACACTTCTTGCAAGCATCCCAGATAATGATTGAAACTGCCTTCGTAAACTGACATCAGACATCATCCTGAAATTTGACGCAATTCTGATCATTGACTATCAGAACAGATCAGAACAGTGGGAGCTTTTGAGCTGAGGTGATTACAGTATACCACAAAAGCTCTGTGATTCCATGAACGCTTCTTGAAGTACTTGAGGACAGGATTTCCCTTGTAAGGTATAGAACTATATATGCTGAACACACTTGTTTGCCTACAAATGTCTAAATCATTATCTGTGCATTTATCATTGACACATCCGTTGATCTACTCATCTATTTATTTGTCGCTTTCTGTCTCTTTTTGTCCACTCCCTCTCTCTTTTCCTTTCTGTTTGTATTTGTGTTGTCCTTTCTTTTTGTCCTATCCTCATTGTCCCTTTCACCTTCATTATTCACCTTCCACTTTGTTGTCCCATTTTTTCTTCTTGTTCCTCTCTTCAAGTGTTTTTCCCCTCTCTATCGTTTCTGAAAGCGCTGCCAGCAGTTGGTTTCAGGTGCTTGGCGGCGATTCCTGAGGATGCAGGCCGCGGCCGGACCAAGGCTTCCCAACCTGACGTCGGTTGCGAGCGCAAGAGATGAAGAGATGTTTCTACTCCAAGATAGACGTTTCGATTCCAAGATAGGCATTGATCCCTGATTGCTTTCTACAGCCATGATGATTTCAACGTACTGACGCATGCTTTAAAATTTCAGGCAGAAATCATAAGAGCCAAGTTGACAATTTAATTGCCACACCACAAATAGAAAGAAAAAAAAAACCATCCCTTACCCCAAAATCAAAAAACGTACGGAAAAATTAGTCCAAGTGAGCCGATTTTTTACATATTTTGATTCTCAGGAAAATCACCAGCAATAGCAATGGGTTGGCCCAGGTGTTGTTTTGGGGTGGTAGCGGATTCTCAGAATTTATGGTTGGTGGTTACCAGTTGGCTGGTCAGGGCGAGCACAGGAAGCCGGGGACCAACCAATTCTGTATCCCCAAACCATCCACAAATTTCCAAAATTGACTAAGTACCAAAGTACCAAAATTTTGGTACTGTGGTCTATCCCCAATTGTTGTACTTAGTCAATATTCCAAAATTGACTAAGTACGACAATTTGGAAAGAGCGAATCGGACAGTGAATGTTGATTGCGGGGTGACTCTTGACTTGTTTTGTTTTTTGTGATTTGGCCGGCTCTTGCGACCCACATTTCCGGGATCAATCTGGCTTTGAAAATGGCCTTAAATGAAAATGCCCGGGTTTTTATTCTTTTTCGCTTCACGTGGCATGTAAGTCAAACTCAGTCATCCTCTATTGGTTTTCTTCAAGGGTGGAACGCTGATGCTTTTCTCCGTATTGTCACAGACCGGGTTCAAACATAAATTCTTGGGTTCAAACAATGGGTTTGTCAGGACGGACCCAGCCCTCGTTCTCACCAACGCTTCGGCTGCAGGTGGGCACATGTATTGTTTGGCCATACAATGGGCCCACCGGCGAGGTGGATGCCACGACTGCAGAACAGGAGCCACTGCCGAAAGGGTGGCTTTGACCGGAACGACATGGTTTGGTGTTTTTTGTTGAAGGTGTTTGGGTTGTAAGAGTCATAGTTGCTTATCTAGGTTGGTTGTTTTGAAGTAGGTTGTAAGATAACAAACTATGATCATTATGATGTGCCGATGAAAACAATAGAGAGAGGTCACCTTTTAACTTGGGCCTCATTGCTTTGGATCTAGCATGGCAAATGGTTTCAGGCAAAAAACATATCCGTTTGCTTAACGGAATGGTTTATGCTGGTTCAGCATAGGTTTGCTTCATGAATTTTCAATTTTGATTGTGCTGGGTGAATGGGCCTCACTGCGAGCGCTGTATCTCGGCTCGCATTTTGAGGACTATCTGGTTGAAATTGCTGATGGAGAAGTCTTGCGAGAGTTTGAACCTGTTGTGGAGCTATCTCCACAGACCCTTGGCAAAAGGAGGTGCTGGAAGGATGGAGACATGGAGCAGTGGGATGCGCACAAAAATGAGCTTGCGCAGAAGCTGTAGTAACACCATGTAAGACCCTATGTAGTAATACCATGTCAGGTGATTGTGGTGAAACTTGTGTGGAGGTGATTATCAACGTACCCAGGGGGTTCCAATTATTTTGTGAGCCATATGCGCTACTATCCCAGAAGAAGCGGTGGCTTTAGTGGAGGATTTGGTGGCCCCTTGACTCGATCTGGATACCTATCCTATCTATTCCTATCTATCTATCCATTCTATCCATCCTATCTATCCTATCTATCTATATAATTATAGATGTTCCAGGTATATCTATCCTATAGGAATTTCCAGGTATATCTATCCATTTGTCTTTCTATTCGCCTCATTGCGTATCTCTTGATCCATTTTTACACCTTTGCATCTCTACATCTTGGCAAATTACCAGCTAATCGACAACGATGCAATTGAGGCGTGATCCTTTCCTGCTCTTCAAGTCGAATGGAGGCACATTCCATTTAGGCGAAGTACCACACTTCATTGTTGAAACACTATGGTTGAGATGCATTAATTGATGTTGGTTTGGAACCGGTGGTGGTGGTGATCGTATAGTAGCAGTAGTAATAGTAGCAGCAGCAGCAGCAGCAGTAGCAGTAGCAGTAGCAGTAGCAGTAGCAGCAGCAGGAGCAGGAGCAGCTGGCGCCCAGGTAGCAGCAGCAGCAGGAGTAATATAATCAACCCTCCAAAGCAATGGTAGAAA
>VSDK01011814.1:123925-192590 GCA_009767595.1 Symbiodinium kawagutii
TTAATTAAAAAAAATATTAAATAATAATATTAAAAAAATAAATAAAAAAAATAGTAATAAATAATAACAATAAATAATATAAATAAAAAATAATAATAGGAAATAATAATAAAAAATAATAATAGGGAATACTAATAGGGAATAATAATAAAAAATAATAGTAAGGAATAATAGCAGGGAATAGTAACAGGAAATAGTAGTACATAATAGTAATAAAATAATTTTATAAAAAGAAATATAAGTATTTCCTATATATATTCTTCAAGGTAAAATAATAAACGAAATATAGGGTAAAATAATAGGTAAAATTAAAAAATAAATTCCTTTGTACGGAGTAATTACGCCGGTATCAAAATGCAGTAAGTTTAAGTATTATGGAGGAAAAAAAGAAGAAGAAAGGAGAGAGAGAGGGAGAGGGAGAGGGAGAGAGGGAGAAGGAGAGAGAGAGAGGGAAAGGAAGAAAAAGAGGAAAAGGAAAAGGAAGTGAAGAAGGAAGAGGAAAAAGAAAAGACAGAGGGAGAGGAAAGGAGAGGATAAATCAGGAGGAAAATAGGAGATATAAGGAGATAAGACCAGATAAGTCGAGAGGAGGGGAGAGGAGAGGAAGAGGAGAGGAGACAAGTAGAAGAGAAGAAAAGAGAATCGAATAGAATGGGATAGGAAGGAATGGAATGGAATGGAATAAAATGGAATGGAATAGAATAGAGTGGAGTGGAGTGGAATGGAATGGAGTGGAATGGAATGGTGTGGAATGGAATGGAATGGCGTGGAATGGAATGGAATGGAGTAGAATTTTATCGGCTCAAATATTACTTCCGGTCACCATTCCTATAGGAATCTGCTTTAGAACAATGAGTTCAATCCATAGTCTTTATCACAGTACCTATATGATTTGCTTGAAACTCATGGATTGAATCCAAACATTTTAGCACGCTAAGTCTTTTCAACAAAACATGGTACATCAAAACGCATGCAAAACCGCACCTGCACACGATTCGCAACGACCCTTGCGAAACATTTTCCCTAAGCTGATTGAATGATTTCTGTAAAATCGCAACGACTTCTGCACTTAGGCGTATTTTTTGTATTTATATATATATATATAAAAATGAAATTATAAATATTTTTAAAAATAAACAAATATATATATATATATAGTTAAAGTTTATTTGTTATATTTTTTATTTATTTCCTAGAATAATACTTTAATCTGTTTATCGATATTTGGATATTATCATTTTATTTTATCCCATAATTCCTTGAACATAGTTAACATGAGTTGTAGTACCAACTCTTGAGGCAGTTCGCCGCATTCCCCAGCATGTCTGGGTGTCCGAGGTATGAACAAAAAGATTTACTAAACCAAGATTGATTGGTTGGTGGTTTCAACCCCTATGAAAAATTAGTAGTCAACCAATAATTTGTTGGTAATTGCCAGGGAAACTAAAAAAATATTCAAAACCATGAGCCAAATAGCGAATGAAGAAATAAAGGGATGGAAGGTGTGGAGGTACGGGGTGGAGGGGTGCAGGGAGTAAAGAATGCCAGGATCAATGGATGGCTGATTTTAACAACGGGGCTTGAGGATGCAACCCTTAGAAGGACAAATTCGTTGGCAGAATGCATGACAAATCTCAATGAACCGTTTCATGACCTTGACCCACACACTTGACAACATGAGAGAGAGCATCTCGGACACCTGTGCAGCTATCTAAAATGATCCCAAATGGGGTTTCTTAAAGTAGGGAACCCCAAAAAATAGTTGGTTTATCATTATAAATGGTTAATAGTGGATGATTTAAGGGTCCCCTATTTTGAGAAACACCCAAATGAGCAAAAGCCCCCATTTTGAAGGCTTTGCTCCAGCACCAGCTTGTGGAAAGTCGACACAAGTTCGAGAAAACCTACCTGCAGAATGGCCAAACCAAAATCAAGATTTGGAACAGATGTGCTTGCAGCCATAGCGTAGGCCCAAATTTGATGGTATCCCACCAACAAAAATCGAGCTTTAGGACAGCTGAAGGCTCAGTGATGGACAGGTCGAGAGGTTATCATGGCAGGCCAATCACCATGGTTGTCCAACCTTGGAGCGACAAAGTATCGCAGTGCCACACTGCTTGCTTCATATTGGGTTCCAAAATCTGATGATAATTCCTTGATGATTTGCCAATCAACCGAGGCTCTCTAGCTCGACCCACTTGGGGTTCGTGTCAATCGCACCTTTGTGAGCCTCAACTTTCCTTCCTCGGGACAACTATGGACAACTCGCATGCCTCAACTTCAGCGTGGCGCCATCACATCTGGATGCAAATGAGGAATCTGGCAGATCGAAATCTGGGAAGTCAGGATGTCATGATGCCACCACCAAGCATCAAAATACCTGTCGGTGACCACCCCACCCAACCATCACCAATCATCATGTTAAGGAAAAACACCACTGACTGGTTCCCTATTTTTGATGGTAAGAATAATGGCAGGACGGTCCATGCTTCAGGGCTCGTGTGGTTTTCTTGCCTGTACCTTCTTGAGACCCCAGAACATCTAAACCACAGTCGCTTCACCCACGTTGATGGCCCCACTTATGATATCAAGCAACGGCACCGGCAATCCACCATGTATGCCAATTTAGCCGAACAAACAACTGCCAGAAATCAAGACTTTCAATGGTACGTAAAGCCGTAAAGCTGTTAATTTGGGATGACCTCTTTCACATGGAAATGGGACCAAACACACTGTCACAGTCAGTTCAAGTATTTATAGAAAGATGATTCAAGGACTTGATTGGTGGGTCCGAAGTACCAACCACGTAGTTCATGGCGTCCACCTAAATGGAGGTACACCATCGCAGCATCCCCCAAGCCACGGCTAAAACTTCAAATTTGGTAAGATCCATGCTGAAACGACTCGCTGAAAAAATAAAAATGTGGCAATCCACCCATTGCATCCCATTGCTTTAAATCTAAGGTTGAGATCTGGTTTTTGAAATGTGCGGTGCCTGGAAGGAACATTAGAAACCTAACCTTGTGGGTTACAGGTATCTATGTATGAGTTTTCCAAGCGTACCGACCGTGGATCATGCAAAAACATGTTTGGTGAAAGCAAACGTCTTGTATGTTCGCCCTATTGGGGCCTGAGCAACTGGTTCAGCCAGCTGACATCAAACATGACTCATGGCGCCGGATCATTGGCATGCCCAAGGTGAACTCTAGATAAACTTGCAGAAACACGCCATGAAGCAAGCAAAAAAACACCTGCAATAGATGAATAATCAATAAACCAACAATTCAGAGCAACAAGCCAACGAATAAACAAATCAATGAAGTATAAGCAAACGAGCTCCCCACAACATTGCCAGAAGAATCGGTGACTCGCGCCCCATCGTTGCCTCCTCAGCAGCAGCAGTAAAGGCTTCCATCAACGCAGCACCACGGCGGGTCAGCTCCTGGTCGCGCGGTCACCGGAAACCAACAGCCACGAATCAACTAAGTAAGCAAGGGGTCACCATGGTGACTGTTGGGGTTGACCAACCAACCAACAGACCAAGCAATCAACCAACCAAGCAACCAAGGGTGAACCAACCAAGCGAGCGAGCAAGCAAGCAGGCCTAACCAACCAAGGGTCAACCAACCGAGGGTTTACCAACCAAGCGAGCAAGCAAGCAATCAAGCAGCGGAACAAGCCAACAACCAGTCAGCCAACCATTCAACCGAAGACACTGACCTATGGTCCAACAACAGGCAGTAACCAAACATAAATTGGAATCAAGAAGCAATAGGGTGGCTATACCAACCGATGACAGTTGGAAATGGGGCAAACAGGCAAACAGGCAACAATTGGCTGGTGTTGCAAAAATGTCAAAGAATACGCAAGACGATGCTGACAGTACGTTTCTTTTGGTGCCTGCAACGTTCTGTTCTGTTCTGTTGTGTTGTGTTCACTGGTTGGTCAGCATGAAGTTTTAACTTACCGTGTTGCTCACTCCCTGCTATATGGTCTGCAACAACCTTCAGGTTCTCGACACGGTTCTATGGAATGCGTCTGCAGTAAAGCCCTCTACTACTCCTGCCCTTGTCCGGATGCTGGAGATGACCCACATATGACAAATACTGCAGGACACTCGAAACACTGACCAAGCAACAAAAACTCCAGCCAACCAATCAAACCAACAAAACTAACCAGAAAATCTGGACGGAGTCATTGAAAGAAACAGTTGTGCTCGGATAGCATTATTTTTCAAAGGCTCAGGGTTGGCTTGTTGATATGTAGTAGGAAGAACCATCCTTTGCTGGCGCACAATCTGTCATATGCTGTCCATGGTGAAGTTCCTCCTATAAACACCAGGTCAACATCCCATAAATAACGAAACTAGTCTTTGATGTTCACCTACCATTTTTTATGGTTGGTTGTCACCCATCAATGCGGCGCCCCAACCAGACTTCGGCGACGATGAGTGCACCACTGTGCTCAAAATGCATGCCATGCCAGTCACCGTCATGTCCAGTGCCCAAAGATGTAGCAAAAATGAGGCTTCACAGAAGATGAAAAAGCTGTCGGAGGACTGGAGCAGAACTTAAGGAGGTCGTAGCTCCAACCCAACGGGCAATCCGAGTAGCACTGTGCACCAGCGGACCAGCATCTGGAGGCAAAGGATCCAGTAAAACGAGCAAAAAATCCCATCATGCTCGAAGAATCGCACACAAATCAGAGTAGCTGATTCACGCCGACGGTGGATGCAGCGCGATTGTAAGCAACTGGTAGCCCAAATCATGATCTACACAACAAACATGTTGCGTCATTTTGGGCACAATGTTCTCAATTTGTGGAGGTTTTCTGTTGGTTTTACTGGATGTGTTTTTTTTCAGAAACAGAACGAGACAATCTACTACCAATTGCAAGGCAAAAACGCATCAACAAGAACGGCAGCAAACCAAACATCATCATGACCATCTTTATCAAGAACATCCTTGACCTTCAGCCGTTCCAGCAGCCCCTGACATGGTCATGCCAGCGCCTGTCGAATCGCTGAAGGTGGTGACTCACGTGGAGCTTGGAAGCGCCTGAGAGCATCGCAGCCGTGGCACTAAGAGCTGTGGCCATGAAGTATCTACAATGACAAATCCAAACATAAATGGTATACACAAATGAATGTTATTTACATGTTATTTACATGTTATTTACATGTTATTTACATGTTATTTACACCTATATGATATGTAAATGCATGTGAACGAATACATACACCGTTGTAAATACATTATAGATACATTATACCTGTATATAGATACAAAGTCCGAAATGTGTTTGTACGGGCATCATGTACCCGTAGCAAAATACACACGAACAAACACACAAAAACATACAAAAACAGGCACGCATATTACCCATTAATATAGAAAGAGAGGGAAGCATATTTCCGAAAAGTGAACGTATGTTTAAAATTTTAAACCTGGCAAAGGATGGCGGGTGCTGGCCATGCAATTTCAGGTGGGCGGATGGCGAGTGAAGAGTGACAGTGGCTTACCACGATGAGCTAATTGGTTGGCTAAACAAGCCGAATGAGATAAAGGTCAAGCATGAGGAACTGATTGGTCAGCCAATAGTTGATAATGGTCCCTCATGGTTTGCAGCAAAGATCGAAAGAGACTGGCCAATCGGTGGTCATGCTCATCTGCGGTTGCCAGAAAGCATTATGGTCGATGTTGGTTTATATGTTATTCTTTAGCGACACTTTAGCGAGCTCCATGTTTAACTTTCGCGGGCCCAAAAGCCTTCTCTTAGACGATGCAAGTAAGGCTTTCAATATAATCGAGGCTCACTTCAATATAAGATCTGGCCAACATGCCCATCTCATCTATTAAGAAAACTCTTCACACAAAGAACCTAATTTTTCGCGATGACTTTCGCGAAACTTTCGCGAAATGACTCTGATCTTTCTAGAACAAGTGCCGAGGAACAAAAAAAGCTTCCAACTCTGGCTACTGTGCGCGGCAGCTTTGGTCAGGCCTTGCATTGCCATAGATTACCCTAGATTTTTATTCGCATTGGAACATATTGGGTCTGTGATAACACTACAGAAAAACTTTCGCAAGATCTTTCGCGCAAAAATTATCTTCTCTAGCGAATTCAAACAACAACTTTAGCGAACCGTTGATTCATGACATGAAAAGTCGTCGCAAGCTAAACTCCTTACATGACCTCTTGTACAACTCTCAACTGCGAATCGTGGATGATATGTGGTTGATGTGTGGTTGATAGCCATGAAGAATAGGGGAGATTCAAACAGAATCGTCAAGGCAATGACAATGATGACCAAGGCTCTAGAGTCTGCTGCTGTCCCTTGTTTGATCTTTGTCGCATCCCAACTCGGCATCAATGAATAGGTCCCTGATCCCTGTCAGGATTCTAGGACTATCTTTGGGGGGAGATATGCATCAAATTTAGAGCCCTGTTGTGAGTGGGGATTCACCCAGAGGTTCGCTTGTGACGGTACCTATCTTGTTGCACCATTTCTGCTTGGGACATTTTGTAGACAATTTCAAAGCAAACCAGCCACATCTTCATTCGGCCCGTTGCCTTGCACTGCTTCCAGTGGTGCTCCCTGTAGATGCCTTCGCGACAAAGGAATGCAGAAGGTCCAGTCCAAAGAGTCCAACAAAAATCTCAAGAGATGGCGGTTTAGATGTCCAACTCATACGGGGCTGCTCCTTTAGCAAATACAATGCATAGCAACTGTCACATATCAACGATATCACATTCCCAAACGATACAGTAAGAAAACCAAGATCAACCAAGCATAATATCCTTAGATGAACCGGCGAACCGTGGCGTCAAAAATGCATATATACTGATTGCAGCAATTCCGGCCAGCATTCGAGCAAAAAAACACCAAAGGCGATTCACCACCTCCATTTGACACAACTGCCGCGGGTGGCGGTGCTGTGAAGACCGGTTGGTTTAAGGCCTTGGGTCATCCCCACCTCCCTGCAGCGACGCGCGCTATGAGTTTCACCTCAGGTGAGCCCAAAGGGGGGACCATCAATGGAAATCACTGGTTGAGTAACCAATGGTCAACCATGATCATCATAATTAACAACCATAATTATCACTGGTTGATTGTAATTAATTAGGATGATTTTGGTTGACCATAATCATCACAATCTACGAATGCTGAGTGAACCATGTTAACCAATGATTACCAAGGGTGGGGATGACAATGATAAGTATATAACCAATGGTTAATCATAATGGTCGATCAATCGTTGACCAACCAGTTGGGGAATCAAAGGTCGAGTAACCAATGGTCAACAACAATCATCATAATCAACCAATGGTCATACATGATAATGCACCTGTATGATGATTATTTAATTATGGTCACCAATTGTTATTCATGCGTAAAATCAATAGTCATCATAATGAACCAATGGTTGGTTGATCATGTGTACCAACGATGACAAAAGATGGGGATAATCATGGCGCTTAGCCTATGGTTAATCATTGTTAGCTTTGAGCGATGCCAGCAATCACCAACAGGGGTTCATCATCTGGTAAGAGGGCTCCAGAATGGCGGGTTAGCAAAAACCACATTACCTACGAATGCCCTTGATTACTGTTTGCAACCCCAAGCCTTACTGTCTCTCTATCCCCATCTGCTTGGTTCAGCCGGATTGAAGGTGACCTGGCGGGCCCCCACTCCTTACGTGCAAATTGTCTAGGTAAGCAGTGGCTGGTCGTTCACCTGCTCGTGCCATTCTCCGTTGAAACGGCTTTTTCAAGGGCTTTGCCATGGCCCAAAATGGTGCCAGCTACCAGGTAGGCCGCACATGAGGAATGCACAGCTAATCATTGCATGATATTTTCTTGTCACGAGAGTCACACTCAAAATGGTGAACCAAACATTGCCATCTTCCGCTAATTACAAATATAATGCATATATATATATATAATATATATATCTCTATGTATATATTTCTTCCAATCCCAGTCAGGGTTGGACAGGTGGTCATTTTAGAGCTTCGGCCTCTTGCCGGTCTCACGGGTTATCCAATATGATTTCTGTCCGCCAACCTGCGGTGTGCAAATATGAGTGCATGGTGCTATCCCCAACCATCCGAAAATTCTTATTTCGTATGTTTGCGATGTACTCTGATAACAAATAACAAATATGTTTCGCAAAACTGGCGATTTGCACCATTTGTGATTTCCAACCACAGCAAATCGCCAGTTTTCCGATGTACTCTGTTTACAAAACCTCCCACATCCAATTGCGTTGCTGGACCTCGCCGCCATCACAACAAAAACTCCGAGCTCAGAAGTTGGGACCAAAAAAAACTGCAAACTGATTCTTGCTGGAGATCGATGGGATATATATATATATTATATATCTTTATTTACGATATACGCATATATAACATACTCATGTAGCTATACAAAATGTGCCTCAGTAAAGCACACTGAAGCCAGTGAGATCCCAAGCAAACCTGTCATCCCCTCCTTGGTGGTCAGGTCTCCCCGCTTCTCAGCTGGTCGCGGAGCTCTTGCTTCAGGTCCCTGGGGCGGTGCCATGGGCGGCCGTGAACCGGTTGGGGAGCCCCGGTGCCCCGAAACGGTGCCCCCCAACCGGTGCTGGATCCCAGGGTTTGGGAAGGCATCATAGCACTGATGATGGCAACGTCTATTTTTATCTGGGCAAAAAATTGCGAATTTGTCTGCGCATGCTGATTCGATTTTCGGGAGGTACTGGCATCCTACCAACAGAGGTGCTGCATGACGAGTATTGATGCCTGATGATTTGTGATGACTAGTGTCATGATGCTTGATGATGCTGATAGCGGCTGATAGCGATCAGTGATTGATAGTCAGAGTCCCCTTGCAAGCTGCCATTTGACTGGACCAGAAGCTCCGTGCACAATGGAAAAAGAAACCCCGCAAATTTCAGATGTGGTGGTTTCATGCGGTTTCTTGAAGTAGGGGTACCCCCAAATCATCCAATTTGAATATGAACAATTATGAACAATTTGGCAATAAAGCAAGAATTTGGGGGTACCCTATTTTGAGAAACCCCCGTGTAGGAAAACGCACCCTGAATTTGACGAGTTGACGAGAGCAACTCTCGGTGCAATCTGCCAATGGTACACTGGCAAAACCGAACGTTGGTGGTGCACACCCTCGGACTCTTTCATGGAATGAGACCGAACACCCATCCCGTAACCAATGTAGTTCTTGATGTGTGGGGATGTCCTGGTTGAAACTTTCGAGTCTGGGATTCGAGTACCTCCATGGCTATATATACTGGTTGGTGTTAACCCATCCCAAAAAATATTGCTTAATTGATCAACCAATATCTGTACAATCCGAAACTGTCTAAAAATTGTTGGAAACCACCCTGTAGACATTTGTATTAATATTGGTTTAAATTGGTTATGTAATGTTATGACCGTTATGACCCGTACCCATGTGGTGGTTTCTCACACCAGGGGTCCCAAATCATCTCTTAGCCATTTTACATTTGTAGCAATAAACCGCACATTTTTGGGGTCCAATATTTTGAGAGAGTACCAAGTGCTCTTGCTAGCTCCTTGAAGTTGGTTAAGCCATCGCCATGACCATATAGACCGTGGCCAAAAAAAGTGGTTACCACCCAAACATATTTTCTAATTGGTGGTTTCTCGAAATAGGGGTACCCCCAAATCATCGACTATTAACCATTGATAGTAATAAACCAGCCACTTTTGGGTACCCCTAATTATTTTGAGAAACCACCAATTGTTGGTTACCACCACTGCTGCCTCATAGTGATGAACGCCCTTTCGCCTGCGCAAGCTTCGTCGGAGTTCGCTACCTCAGAGTCAACATGTCTCCGTACAAGATCCAACGTCAAGCGTATCAAGTGGGCAGCCTATGATTGACAATGATGAGTATGTGACAATAAGAACTTAGGATTGAATGACAACTGTATAATTTTGTAAGGAACATATACTGGGTGATAATCATTCTTTATCAAAACGGATTGGCCTAAATGTATCCTCTTCCCTGGGGCCCAGATCATCAGTTCGTCAATGGGCGTTCTGTTTGGGGAGGCCCCGCGAAATACCCACCATCAAAGGTGCACAATGTGTACCCACGAAACCAGGGCAAGCAAACAACCACTTCTACAACAATGAGAAAGCAAGAAGTCAGCAGTTTGCAAACAACCCTTGTACGACAAAATTGAATCTAACATGATCTAGCATAAAGATGCATAAAGTAAACGGTCCTTTACATTGACTGCCATTAATAAAACAAGACAAACAGGTGTGAGTTAACAAATGCACCATTAAACTTGATTGAACCAGTTGGTTCCGAGGAGGCAAGACGTGCAAGAAATATCAGAGGACACGTTTATTTAGCATTGGTTAGCTCTGCGTCTAGGCGAGAGTGAATCGTCGCATAATTTTTGGCAATTGATTTTAAATTGAACATGACCTCGATCCAAACCAACTGTACTGGTTGGTTCAGACACATTCCAGACAGGGACCACCAACTTTTTAAACTGCAAGGGAGATCAGGTAGTCTAAACCCGCAAATGGATCTGGCTCGCTTAATGAAACATGCAGAACTGTATTGCCACGCGTGCTCAACCTGTGCATGTACCTTTCACCACCTGTCAGGTGAGGGTCTTTGCATTCAGTGAAAGCCTTACTGTCTGCTTGTCGCTGCCCTGCGCAGGTGAAAACTCATCTCACATGGCGCACTGCCTGTCACTACTGTCAGGATGCATGTGAGAACACATTGTGTCGAGTCCATGTGTCACACTGTACGTCCATGGCTCCGTCCACATTCTTCAGAATGTCAGAACATATGCTGATGCTTGTGTATGTGCTAGAACAAATGTCAAACGATATGTTATGTAAATACCTCAATTGCTAGGGATCGCTCGAAGCAAAAGCAATTTTTAATGATGAGAAGTATGATGGTGCGCCATGGTGTGCCTGCGGTGACATTCCCACCTGCCTGGTAAAGAAACTGCAGGCTGTTGCTGGTAGCAATGGATCAGGAAGATCACAACCACCGTTGCTGGACTGTTGCCACATGCTGGCACAATTGCTGGAGTGACCGATGAGTTCTACCAGCATGTTCGGAACTTTGACGGACTAATTAATGGTTGTGACTCCAAACGAGATACCCCCACTGCAAAAACAGCCTTACATTCAAGAGAACGGTGGAGAAAATGATTCACCCAGCCAGTTTTTACTCCAAACCATCCCAACTCATGATCACTTGGACCTGGGAAATTCGCAAATGTATGCAAATATTTGGGACCGCACCATTTATGATTGACCGCAGATTTGGTATGCCCACGCATCATGCCCACATGAGGTCTCTAGGTCAGGGACAAGGATTTTGCATCACTTCATCGCCTGAGACAGCTGGAACAACCGAGGGGCAAACTGGGAAGCTCAGAGGCCCCAAAAGCGATGAAACAAAGTGGAAACATCCTAGGATTCCAAAGCCAAACTACCACATGCTAAGATTCCTAAATGTTTCCGAAATTGCTTGTTTCCTCACTAAATGGTCGGTATGTGTCCAAAATTTCCTCCATCTCCTATTAAACCCTCCTCTGATCACACGATTTTTGATCTGAGGGGGTATATTGATATTTTTGGGCGGTCACTTTGGCTGTTTTATTGGTACTTGTTCCGTTCAATCGTGGGTACATTCAAAGTTCTGACTCCCGAGCCAACAGGCCTAACCCCCCCTAGGATTCCAAACTAGGGTTTCAGCGACACCTCTGTCTATTGAGTCTATTAGTCCCCGAATTCTATTGTGTTTCTATGTGTTCAATTTGGTCGCCTTGAAAATATCAATTGTCTGTGAATGAAACCGGTGCGTCTCTTAAAAGGAAATAGTCATCAGTGCGAGAATGATTTTTGGCAATGACTTTTATATAGTACAAAGGGATTTCTGAAAATGCAAAAAGGCACGAACCTGGAAATCAAGACCCTAACGACCCCCAACAATAATGCCAATGTTCCGGAAATCCTGCCTGACAGTACCTCAATCATAAACATCCCTCTAGGACTTCGCATTTGGGGGAGAAGGATCTACAGCAGCAATTTGGTCAAAGAATCAAATTTGTTGAGTATCACTGGTTGTGTTTGTGAATTCCCCCTTGAAAACGATAGCTGCTACTTTGGGGCTTCCATTTTGGGACAGCAAAGGGGTTGCGAGACGCGACTACAACAACTGTTTCTGGTGATTGGACTGAGGTGGAGTTACCAAGTCACAATCCCTCAAGGCAAACACATCACTGCCACCATACTGATCCCTGAAATTTCTTGCTCATGTACCCCTTGTACCCTGAGGTTCTTGAACCTTGGCAGACTATCCCAACATTAGCCGATCAGCAAGATAAGTTTACAGAATGTCGGCGCAGTTGTTGACAACCACACATGGCCGTTCAAGAATGGTTCACGCAGAAAATAACATAAATTTCCTGTAGATGTATGATAAAAAATTGACTTCAATGTCCCAATATTGGTCAATCAAAAGCCGAACCCGACTGGCAAAAAACTACGCTGTTCTTCAAACCAATGTTCCGCCGAGACTGCGCCATGGATACATCGCACCCAATGAAAGAACAAAAATCAATGGTCTAGTCAATGTGCACGACTGAGCAATACTCGGTATACCAAGCTGGATGGAAGTATACATAGTGGATATTGACATCCCCAATATATAATGCATTCAGCGGGCCTCCAATCAAATATTACATCATTACCTTAAAGATGTGTGTGTTGATACGGGCTAACTGACCAACTTAAATGGAGCAAACAATCAAAACGTCAACAATATAACAATATGGACATGGACATGCCGCCAGCAATCAGACTCCCAGACTCCCAACATCTCCCAACAGTTGTTGACCGTCATCAATTCTCTGGATGGGGGTAGAGGTTGACACAGAATTTTGATCCTTGGCAGTTCCCCAGTTGTGATGAACGGCCTGTATTGCCAATCATTCAAGTCATTGGACAGGTCTCACTCTCCTATCTGTGCTTCCTGGACCTTGCTGCATATGTTGAAATTCATTGGATACACGTAGTGGCACACGTATCAAGCCTGCTGGGTCCCCCGAACACAGCGCAGCTTCAATGGACCAACACAGCTCTTTGAAGAGCTCGTGGCTGGCCCGATGCAATCCTCCAGCGGATGTTTACCCGAAGATACGCATGCAAACACAAAAGAAGAAGAAGAAGAAGAAGAAGAAGAAGAAGAAGAAGAAGAGAGAGGTAGACAGAGAGAGGGAGAGAGGAAGAGTGAGAAAGAGAGAGAAAAAAGAGTGAGAGAGAGGGAGGGGCGATTGCTGGATGGTTGGAGTTTGGGCCTACTTCCGTGCCGGGGACACCACCTACACCTTCTCGCCACATGAAGGGTTGCAGTTGGACAACTAGCTTCCAATCCCACAAAGGCACCTATGAAGCTCCGTGCCTGATGCTCAAACATCAACCTACCTTGATTGATGGTTTGTCCTAAGCCTGATCCTAAGTAGTAGGAGAAACTAACGTACCTTGGCTATAAGCGGCTATAGTGATCCGCTCACTAGCTGAGATGAACTACCCAGAATTATCCAGCAATCAAAGCTGACAATCAAAAAGTCACCTCTCGATGTGTAGCTGAGCTTGATGTTCAGTTTCGTATCAAACTGCCTAACATCAACTATCCAGGACAGCCTTTTGACCACGCTGCGTCGAAGTCACCAACGAACACGCTTGGACCCGACACAATTGGAACGCCCTTTGAAATCCTTTGAGGATATCCCCTGGCGACCATTGAAACATCATGTGTGGTTGAAATTGCGCAGTCTCAAGGGGGATTTACGTTGAAAAACGCATCCGCTGCTACTTTGAAAATCAATTTGTCTCAACACACAATCGGCAACCGTTCGCCTATGCCCGGCAAGTGACCATTTGCGGCAGGTTCTACATTTATCTTTGGTAGATTCCCCCAGAACTCTTCATGCGAAATGGTTCCAATCGCAATCCTCCCATATGTTTTTGAATATTTTTCTAGATAAATTCTGTACATGATAAGTTTGCAGATTGTAGGAAAATGCCCACATGTCCACACCCCTTTTTGAACTACAAGCATGTTGCAATCACAACAACACGTTCCCGCGCCTGCAGGTGGTTCCGAAGTACCCAAGGAGCTCTTCAAGAGCAGCAGCTGCGCTTGTAGCTTCTCATGCACCTGCCACAGCTTCCAATCCTTTGAGCGACCCAGGCTCAATCCTCACTGTTGACGATCCCGCCTTCCGTTGATGCTACAACTCTTGGGAGTCAAACATATCAAAACCCGTGAGTATGAACAGGTTTAAGTGACAATGAGGCGAGAACGCGTGCACATCTGAACAAAAGATTTTCATTGAGGATTTCGAGCACTTCTGAAGCAGGATATGCAGGATGGGGAGGTTGGTCACCAGTTTCCCCTACGACAAGAGCCGTGGAAAATTAACATGTTCAATGGCACTTGGAAGGGCATGATGACTATGACCAATTATCAAATGACATGCAGTGACAACAAGTGATGGTATATATATGTATATATATATATAAATAACTCAAAGGGACCTATAAATTTTCCCGAGACACGAACCTCAACATCCGTCACCTGCACATCCACCTGGGTGCGATCGTCCCACCTCGTCATCTCGTCGCTGCGACGCGGTGTTGGACTCCTCCATGGCCAGACGAGCGACGCGTGCCTGAGGGCATCCCTGGATCCCGGCAAAGGTTCGGGCGATCCGCCGGATTTGTGGGTGACCAACCACCAGCAACAACCAGCAACCACCAGCCGAATATGTTGATTTCAGCTGCTTGATTGTGAGGGGAAAGCAAGAACAATGGCTGATTACAAAGAACTACTTTATGGCTTTTCCCTTGATGGTGAGTGAAATAATCCTGGGGTGGTTGATACACTTGCTTCTGGTGGCTTGGCCTACGTGATGGGCAGGAAGCAACGATGATTATTGTTCACTTGGCTTTATTGGATCGAAACTAGCAGTTACATTGTCCTTTTAGTACCTTGTTGCTGATCCATACACAGATCGTATGCCCCACAGGAATGCAACATGCATTGCTTTCCATCACATTTTGTCCGCTGAAAGTTTGTGTTCAAGCGGCTTGGGAACCCCCTTGGATTCCTTCCAGGGATGCCAAATCAGCAGCAGTTGGTTCGTAGTCATGTCCTCGGACTGAGGCTATGCATGATGGAATCGGAAATTCATCATCAACATCATCATCATCATCATCATCATCATCATCATGATCAACCAGTATATTCCCTATTAGTTGGTCATTATTCACCATAGTCAGCGGCTGACTGTCAGCCATCAACTAACAATCATCCCCATCATTTCTGACAGGAGAATCATCGTCACATACGACACACCAAAGCCCAGCAGCCCAGGCCTCAGCAGCCTGGCTCGCTTGAAGGAGCATAATGCTCATGTATAGTTTGCTGAGATATTAATACCTATATGGCTATGTGTATCCATATGTATATAGGTATTAAGATATCACCCATATGTAGGTATCTCCAATATCGTTTTTCTGCACATGTGTAAGTAAATGCACACACACACATATATATATATATATCTACATATGATATACCTAAGCAAATATACACATATAGAATCTATCTATCTAGCTCTCTCTCTCTCTGCATCGAGCAAGGGTAGAAAGAAGATTGGTCAGTACTCAATCGTCAAAACTGAAAAGTCGATCAAAATACATTGCACTTCTACATAGAGGTTGATACCAAACAGGATGCAACAATTCTGAGTGTGACAACGATTATGACTCAAGCTACATATACCCCCGCTGAACGTTCCCACATTGCAAAGGCTCGTATTTGTTGGGATGTTCATTTGCCTTTATTCAGTAATATTGGATGCATCTTGAGGTATTTTACAAGTGATCGTATTACCGTTGTCTTGATACCTTGTCAAACATCGTAGAGAAATCATGCCGTGAAGTGAGGTGATTTTGGATCAGTCATTGACAACTAGGGATGGCTGTCAGTCATATCTAAAGGCACCTGTGATGTCGGGCAGCTGACAGCGCCACATGACTTGGCAGCAAGCAACACGTGACAACACAGCCATCTCTCTACATATACTCCCTATAATCACATGGCACACCTGGAATTCACATAATCGCCGCATATCATCCGCAAAGGTGCGGGAGAGTGATGTGGGGACGGTATCACAGCAAGATATAGCAAGTACAGTACCGAATGTATCACCAACAACGTAAAGGTGGACATAGACAAATGAGATGATTTAGGGTCCTCTGCAAGAATTTTGCAGGGTGAAGCTACCCCCAACCAACTTGGCACTCTAATTTTCCTACTGTTTCCCGCATCTTAGATTCCCATCCGGCACAATAAACTCTGAACCGAAACTCTGTGCATTCAGAATTGCGTGGCAAGCGTTTTTGCGTCAAAAATGCAATCAGTGAGCATCATTGGGCTTGGGCAAGCCATGGATAGCCATGGGGGGCTGCATAAGTCGATTCTGGGGTTTATGGGGCTTTGGGCAGCGTCCAGCACCGGGAATGTTTGCCACAAGAGGGTGACTTCTGTCACTTCGCCAACTGTCATGGCTGACCATGATAGTTATGCATAATTAAGAATGCCAAAGTTGTGGCTAACTTGCTTGCCTAACACGTGGGGAGGCACTGTGCGCGCTTTGGATCTGTTGGTCAGTTCAGCCATTAGTTGAGATGAGAGTTTTGAATGTCTTGTGCAAACTGCGGATGCACAGTATGCTAGGTCCCATGAGGCCCCCATCACCCTGCTCAAAGCATATGGTGACTTGAAGCTGGCAATAGAACCGCATATCTATGAAAAACAACTCCTGAAAAGCAATGCACTCGACAGTTGATTGCTGCAATGGAATGATCCAAGCATCCCCATCCAACCAGCATCCTTTCTAGTAGGTCACCATGCTCAAGCGTGACATTATATTCCGCTTGAGGTTCTTAACTTCTTACCTGTTACACAGGTAACTGACCAATGTCAAGAAACCCGATGCAACCACTGGTTGGTTGATGGATGTGGCATGATGTTCCCACTTTATGGTGTGCCAAGCAATGCTACTTGGTAGGTAGCGTGATCCCCTTCAAGAAACAACCGACCAATGGCTTTGAACACTCAACTCGCTCAGGCAACCTATCAACACTCCCGTTTGCCTCGCCAGCAAGTGCTGCTTCTGTTGCCTCAGCCCATGCCTCCTGGGGCGGTGACAAGTTGGGTACAAGAGACCAGCGTTGGGTACAAAATGGTACAAGAGACCATGGATCAGCATGACAACACTTTTGCAATACAAATTCCTTGGACAAGTTCCTTCATCTGCTTGAAAGATGCGCTTTGCAACTGCAGGGGCAGCCTGACCCTTCAACAGCCAACTCCTTGAATCATTTCCCAAGTATTGCCCCAGCCTACGCGTGAAATCTCCACAAGACAGCATCACGCAGCTGTAGCAAAATCATTTGCAATGCCTGAAGTTCCTGGAGTACCTGCTGTTGCGATCAATAGTGTAATTTGTTGCCTGAGTTCTTGTTGTGAAATACTTCCCGACATTTGGCTTAGTACATAGCCAATCATAGCCATTTAAGTTGGTTGGTTTGACCCATAGATACTGCCACTATTGCCCCATAGATACCCATAGCATAGCCATAGCTATTGACAAACCCCAACGCTGCTCCAAAGGTAGGGCACCACTGGCGCGAGTGTGCGGCCGTGCTCCTGGTTTCGCCGGCTCATCTGCATCTCCTGCGTGTAGATCTGGCGCAACTCATCCTGTGGCGCAACCGCATTGAGCGACCCATTGGCAGCTCATGATGGTCTCAAGGTTCAGGGTTGAAGATGCTTGCACCTTAGTTTCTACATATATGTATAACTGTACAGTAATGCATAATTGGCTTTGTGTAATAGTACCCCCTTGGTCTGGCATTCGGTGATCTGATCATAAAGCAACCGCGGGAACAGTATATTATGAAATATCATCAGCAGCCCTGTTGATCTCTTGAAAGGTCACGGTGGCCAAATCCAAGCATCCACGCACAAACGCAACCGTCTGCCACCAGCCACCGCTTCTGTTCACCTCTTTGACTTGACAGACTAGATTTAGATAATCTTATACAGCAGTGTTGCTCTCTTCACCATGTGTTCCAGTTTAAGAGTGGACCAAACTGTGATAGAACGATGAAAGGCAGTGACCAGCATCCCATTTTTTGCTGCATCTACTACTATCTGCAGAGACCCGCCCCCAAGAGATCCCAGGTTTGGTCCTCAACGGCTTGGAAGGCTCGCTTCTCGCCCCCGTGTTGTGCACGCAGATTCTGAAGACGCTTGGCATAGCTTTGATGCAACTCGAAAATCTCCTGCGGACGTGCCACAGAGCCTCAAGGTCCATGGTATGCTACCATGGTTTACCCCAGCGGACCCCATTGCGTACCCCCAAAATACAAGTGATAACATCATAACTGCGGGTGTGGCTTGGAAGGGATATCCACAATATCTTTGGATAAAACAGGATGGGGAAATGACTGACAACCGAAGTAAAGCAATGACAAAGGAGAAGGATGCAGCAAACCAACTAGTTGGAGAAGCCTTTCAAAGTGGCCAAACACTTGGCAAATGATTTTTGATTGGGACCCTTATATAAACTGGGGATACCGTCCCTATCATCACCACCACGATCATCATCAACATCAACATCATCATCATCATCATCATCATCATCATCATCATCATCATCCTCATCGTCATCGTCATCGTCATCGACATCGACATCGTCATCGTCATCGTCATCGTCATCGTCATCGTCATCCTCATCCTCCTCCTCCTCATCATCATCATCGTCATCGTCATCGACATCGACATCAACATCAACATCAACATCATCAACAACAACAATCTTAACTATACCTTCAAATGCGTCCCTGAATGGCACAGGGGTTCCTAAACAGTCTGTCTGGGACCCTGTGGGAAAGAGGCCAAATGGAGCTGGAACCTGGCACAAGAGAAGAGGAGGTCTCATGCTGTCTAATGTCTAAACCACCTGTGTTGCGTGCCGTTTGCATTGGAAAAGGTAGTGCATATGCTGCATGATGCCTGGCAAAAATGTCCGCAAACATGGCTGGATGATGTGCTTGCCAATTGCATCAGCAACAATGCGGCGGATCAACTCACCTTCTTTGAAGTCTGAAAATCAAACCAGGCAACACCTTTGCGCATAGTCCTTGGAGCAACCACGTGTGGATTTTCCGTCAGCATCTGCTGTGAGAGGCCCAATCCAAGCTGTGCAAGAGTCCTATTACCACGTCCACGCTTCCGCTATGGGCGACCACGGCTGAAAGCCACACACATGAATGGTAAATGACCCAGTTGTGGCAGTTACAATCACCATGGCTAATCAACGCGTAGAAGCAACATGATGATCATCCAAGTAGGCCCTACTTGCTGTAATTGGGCTGGTTCCACTCTCACTTGCGCCCCAACTCTTCACTTCCTTGTGCCCCTTTGGATCTTGTCGTGATGTATCAATGGATGTCATAAGGCTTCAATTGAGCTACCCGGGGAGGCTGTAGGCCGCACAAGGAAGGATTGATTGGAGACAGCATGTGTTCACACCATTGAGACGGGGGTGACTTGGGACTGCAGCCTTAGAGTGAGGGGTACAGGGAGAAGTGAGGGGAACGGGGCGAACGTGGTTCTTGGACCAAAACAAAGAGCCTGAAGTGCCGTGGCTACTGAGCAACACAAGAGGTCACAAGTGAGTGAAAACAGGTGTACATATGCGGGGCTGTCTGGCGCAGCACCAGCGCTTCATCATACTCTTTCTGAAATTTCGCATCAACTTGTACCAACCACCAATGCTTCATGAAACTCCGGACGAAAACTCGCACCAACTGGCACCATCATCGACCATGATCAGCCAACCACCAACGGATGAGCATGCTGACCATGGGACCCTAGGACTGGATTTTGACCCATCGCCTTTCTCAGACCGGCCCCAGGGTCTCCTCATTCAGCTGCTCCTTCAGCTGCTGGGCCTCACTTTGCCACTCTTGCGCACTGGCCTGGTGAGTCGCAGGAGATGGTGGTCCAACTGCCCTGGTGGCTCTGATGGTTTGGTCACGCTTGATGGTGGATACTGAGTTGGTTGAATGGAACATATCGAACACAGTAGCTCACTATCATCCTGAGTTAATATGATATAAATTTGATAATTTGATGTTTGATAAAGTTTGAATGTCACCCACTAAATGCTAATCTGATACCAGTAGTGTTTGATTGTCGCAAAAAACGGCTAATTTGATACCAGTAGTGTTTGATTGTGGCTGAAAAATGCTAATTTGATGTCAGTAGTGTTTGATTGCGGCTAATAGTGCTTCATCTTAACATGGTTGGTAATGGCTAGCAATCTTTCGGAGTGCTTGAGAGCCAAGAATGGTCAACGATAATGATTTCATAATGATGGTTGAGAACCGTTTAGGTATGGTTGGTAGTTGGTCACTCAGGATTGATAGTCAATACTGAGAGCCGATGAGCAGCATCCAGTGGGTGGTTGAGGCCTGAATTCCAGTGGCCGGTACGAACCGGTTGGGTATAGCTATACCTATCGTCACTCAAATACCATGCTCAATACGTGAGCCCATATGTTGGTGAAACAAAATTGCAATCATACTTTGGACTTATGATGAGCGATGCTTGCTGGGTTTGTATAACATTTCAATATACACACATGATTACACATGCATCTGTCTGGTCCTAAAACGGTAGCAATAATATGTAATAATGTCAGGACATACATGAATGCATGCATGTCCACTTTCCTCGGGGGCCGCACCTAAGGATCCTTCCGATGGTGTCTGCGGTAAAGCAGCTGGGCCAAAGGTGGGCCCCAACAACCCCAAACGCAATGATATAGTGTTGCAAACAACCTATAGACAATCTAGAATTCATATGGGGTCATCAAATGTCCACAAGCGAATGCACATGGATTACCCCAAGACTGTTCCTTTCCCTGGTACAAATCCATTCATCCAACAAGCTGTGGGAAGGCCACTGAATTGTCCCAAGTCTTGACCAGCAAATGGAGTCTTCGCATTGGAGCCCTGGCTCACAGCTGCTCAGAATGGGCAACACCAGGCACTGGAGCTCCGGCTTGTGGTGCCTGTGGTGCCTGCCTGTGGTGCCTGCCTGGCACCTGGAAGGAAAACTTGGGGCAATTGTTTGGACGCGCAAAAACGCGTCGTGACACGGTGTGGCAAAGGAAGCGCTTCACAGGTCAACCTTGGGCACTGTAGAAAAAGGCTCGAGGCATCGGTGCATACGGGCCGGCGGCAGGGGAAGGCAGTCCTTAGACTTGCGCGAAGGTTCTCATCCCCATTGTTGCCATAGGGCAAATAAGGATATCCCACGAGAATCCTTGATTGAAACCCACTTTGTAACGGGTGATTGCAACCATAGGCAAACATGACAAACATGAGCGTGCAATGAATTACATCAGTTCTGGTAGCTACATTGCCGTGGCGAATAACCCTGTGCAGGCGGATGATAGGATGAAGCATCAGCCCTACTGATAGGAGCCCCGCCTGCGAGCTGTGGACCAAATCGGCGCTTCTCGACAGCCTCAGCGATGCAACGGGTGAGCAATGGGACCATTGAGCCTAGAAAACTAGCTGGATCCCAGCGGTTCCAACTTACTGCCGCAAGCAATTCCAGACTGGCTTGTGTCTATAGCTATACATCCGCAAGCATACCACTACAGGCAATCAGCCCGTCTCTCTATCAATCAATTGGGGAAACTCATGAAGGCTAACAAGTCGGGGTAGCCACTTTTTGGACAACCTCCTAGATGAAACCGCCATCAAACACCTTCATAAATAAGAAATCAGTACGAAGGACGGTCTGCATCAATTCCAGAAAACACCGCCAAGTGACTAAAACCTTCTCAAACACGGGGATTCAACTAAATCAAGGTTTCCATGCAGATTTCTCCCCGCATTAAAAAAAGTCTAAGCGATGTAGGGTTTATCAAGATTCTGCACGGATGGCTGGGAACTGTGAAAATGTTGGCCTTCCCCTGTCATCAAACTACAAACAAACCTGTTGGGTCAAGGATGCGGTTCGGCATGATTGGGTACCTAAGTGTGGCAGTGTCCAAATGAGCAGTGGTACCCTTAAGAGCAATCTCCCTAAAAATACGCGCACTATATGTATGACAGTATATACGGGTGTCAACTGTGTGTGGCTTTCGCATGATGCTAATCCAGTAGTATCCACTAATCAATTATACTAGTTGCCCTCAGGAGCTTCCCTCCAGTACCGCAACGCCAGCAGAAACTGAGATTTTTTGGTCACAAAACTGTCGCAAACGGTTGCGCAGATAGCGAGGTGCTGCTACGACGAATCCAACTCCTAGTGCTGGATACCACTTGGGACGAAATCCAGAACACAAAAAGATAAACCAACCACCGACTGATGCAGGATTTATTCCATGACAGCTTCACCAAAATGGACTCATCCCCGTTTCAATTGAATACCGTGATTACTAACAGGCGCAAAACATGTAAACATGCAGCACATAGATGTGACCGGGATCCAAAAGCAACAATCATCAACAATCAGTAGGTCTCGCATCAAAAAATCAGGTGTCAAAAGAAGCCTGGGAAATTCTGTGTTGCGGACTCTTCTTGCAGCTGCTCCAGCTTGTTATCCAGCTCCGCCTTTAGCTAGGGAATGATTGAACCCAAGGAGAAGCGATCCATATAACATCCGGGTATCCCAAAATGATCACAGAATGTCGTGGACACCCCCACATGCTGCAGTCCATGAGGGGGCCCTCAACCATTCAATCATGGTCATCAACCATTTCTGAACTCTGCCGGTGTAAAGGTGGAGATATGATATACTCAAAATTGCCGGTTGCAGCAGGAACCACTGTCACCTACAACCACAATCGTCCACAATGGTGTAGCGGCCCATGGCCATTGTATCTCCCAGGACGCCGCTTTACTGAACCTTTCGGGCTTCGATGAGGTTCCCAACATCGAAACTGCTTCTGAAAAGCCGAGAGTTTCATGGCCAAAGCCCAAACTCCCAACAGTGCATCCAGCTGTTGGACATCTGAACAATGACTTTGTGGACATAATTGAAGCACCTTCTTGCAAAGCAGCACACATAAATAGTCTACGATTGCAGGTGCACACACGCACACGCACACACACACATATTTATACATATATATATATATATATATGTGTGTGTGTGTGCGAAAAAATGGTGAATCAATACATATTATAGTTCTACCAATACCTATCTGTATGAATGCGAAGATACTCATTGCGTTCAGAACAACCATGAACTACCCAATAAATCAACCAACAGGGGCTTCGAACGCTAGAACATCTGATGGCCCCAAAGTCTGAACCCTTCAAGATTGCAAGGTCTCAGACGGGTACCATGGAACTGTTTCTAAAAGACATTGATGTCACCTCATCCCGCAGAACTATTCAGTTCTAGCCGGGAAGTCACCTAATGCGATGGGAGATCCATTAACGAATGCCATAAAAGGATATAAAAAGCGGGTGCTTTCCCCATGAAACGTCAATGAAACCTAGGTGCCGTCTTGCTGTGGATCGCACATGGCTACTTCGCAACCCATATCACATGGCAACTGCCAAAGTGGAGAGCCACAATCATCGATGAAACCCATTGAAACCCGACACGACAAAACCCCAGGCATGCCATGATCCATCCATGTGTAGGCGACGATCGGCCAAGGCATCCAGCTGGGACTTGCCCGGAATGGTCACCGCAAACAAACGCAGGGAACTAGGGCACAGTGGTGCGTTGGATCTAGGTGGTTTTCTTTGAGGAAAAAACCATGCAAACTGCATTCTCGGGTGGATGAACTGTCCAAATGCAGGAAAAATACCACCCATCACTACACAATAATCCCCGCTCCCTACTATTAATCAACCCCTCGGCTCCTGCAAGAGAAACAAATTCTGAACTAATGCAGTGTTTCTGGCTGAGATTGATATTGCTCTCAAACGCCCCTCAAATGAAGGTCGTCAGGCTGACTCGATTTGCTTGCATCGACTCCCACAAGAATTTGTTCGGTTGACTGGTGGCGAGTAACAATTAATCACCGTGGTTGCTGTCATGCTTTCAATCGCTGTTGAATTTGTAGAAAAAACACTTAGATCCCCAATTAACTCTACGGTTTGAAGGGACGCTGCACCCAGTGGGCCAACTTGCGGAAAATTGAACCACTCAGAACTTGCTCTTGAAAACGGGGCCCCGCCCCCACGGCTACTTGATGGTTACCCTTGGACCATCTTTGGACCAGCCTTGGACCCTCGTTGTGGAATACTACTTGCCTCAGTTGCAACCAGGGGTATGTGAATCATTGCTGGCAAGTTCCTACAGCCATTGTTGCAGCTTGTTGGCCATTTAAACTTGTAATCAAGGAGCTTAAATGCCCGAATGAGCCATTCTTTTTGGCTCATTCACCATCATCAACCAAATTGTCCCCACCATTTGATTTTTCATCACTCTTGAACATTCTTGCCCTCTATTGTTTGCTACTCACTCTTGTGACCCGAGTTGTTTCACCCGTGTTCACTGTTGTTCCATTAGCCACCTCTGTTGTGCTGGTTGTTTCTCGCCATTTTCGGCCATTCTTTGGATCGTTATAAGCCATTTTTAAAGCACAAATCACTACTGTCAAAAATGACCTACCTCTTTTCATCAACAATGGCCCGCCAGTGTCGCCCATGGTAGCGGAACATTCTGGGAAGTTGGCATGAGGTTCAACCCTTGTCTGTGAGCCACCAGCCATTCTCATTGCTTGTGTCATCTAGTAAGCAACAATAACCAATTGCCCTTTCACCGACCACCGGTCATTAACCACCGTCACCATCAGTCAGAATCATTCATTGAGCTTGATGTTGGACCGATGTTCCGAAAACATGCTAATTCACCATAATGAACAAACAATTTACTAACCATATCAATCGCGATTATCTACCATTAGCCATGAAAAATCCACCATATCCATGAACTTAACCATGATAACCCCACCATATCAGCCATGATTAACCCGCCATAGTAACCATCACTGACCGACAATATCAACTAACCATGATTAACCAACAATATTATATAATTGAGCATGATCAATCAACCGCTACCCATGATCAACCAACTATATTCATTAATTTAACCATAACCAATTAAAACACCATATGCTTAACCATGTTAACCATGATTCTTGACGCTACCATATTAACCATGTTAATCATATCATCATTCATGAACTTAAACATCTTCACCACGAATCATCCACCAAGTTCAGCCACGTTCAACCCCGCTACCGCCTGTTGGGTCTTGTGATCTTCCAGCTGGGCACTGAGACTGGACACCTCAGCAGGTGCCAGGAACCAGCTGCACATAAAGAATCCCTGGGAACCCCTGCGAGTCCCTTGGGAATCTGTGGGAACCCTGGGGCATCCATAGGAATCCCTGGGATTCTCAAGTTCTGCGTCAAGAACTGTGCGAATCATGTGTTCAATGTTCATTTCATAAATTGATGTGCATATATAGATTGAAAATGTTCAGAAACCTTCTCGTATGACAATAATTACAGTGATTAGGGTCACTGATCGCATCAGCACGGAGTTGATCTCTAGGATTCCCAACTTCTTGGGGTCCTGTATCCCAACTCAGGAGGACCTTCTACAGGTCTCAAGCGCCTCCACTTGGCGCAACAACCCAAATTTTTGGTGGTGGAAACGGATGGTCAAACAGCAATACGTTTACGGATGTCCAGAAATGGTCAAAATCAAAACCATGGTTTCCGCATACCAAAATTATCATGTTTGAATGGTGAGATGCCAGTAGCTACCCATCATGTTGTGTTCCCCATTGAAAGGACTGCTTGGGCGTGCATTTCCTTTGGTCCATTCGCAACCGGTACAGGTGACTGCTCAGTTCGGGGCTGCAGTTTCTTTGTCACGAAGTTGCTGCATTTTCTCCTGCCGGCAGGACGCCCATTCTTCACCCATGGATGCTATGGATGCCCCACTGCAATGATAAAAGGGCATAAAAAACCCAGCCGTGTTTGATCGCATTGGGGCAAAGCCTGATCTATTTGGGATTGTTTGGGCAGGGTTGCCTGCCCCTCAATTGACAGGCATGTTACCGAATAGTGGTAAAGTCATAAAAAGGTCAGGAAAGAACTGCAGAGTTTCGGGACACCACAGCTTTTCGACAGCTGAGAATGATCAGTTGGAAACTACCAGGGGCAAACGCTTCACTTCAAGGAGCTTGGTGATGGTCATCACTGCTTGTGATGGCACTGCTTTCGCTGCCGCCTGAAGTTCGTAGCCCTGCTTGTCTCGGAGGTCTTGTACCTGCTCCATGGTCGCGTCTTTCACTTGGCCGCAACCGGTCCCTGCTACAAGGGATCCATTGAAACCAGTAGGTGATGGTAGGAGTTCTGCTCATCAGCATGGGCCAAAACCCATCACCAGCTTTAACAATATCGCTCACACCGAGTCCGCCAATAATTGGGTGTGGGTAGGAAATGAAATCTACAGTCTATATCACACGATTGGCTCAACGATCATTTTCAAACAACGCCACAAAACGTTCGGACGCTTTTCGATGTTTTTTTTCCCCGTTCATGCCTCGTTCCAAGCAATGCCCCAAACCCACCTTACCGTAACTTGGATCATGAATGAACCAACAACTTTTTCTGGTGGCTGAAATGCGGTAACCATGCTACACCACTAGCGATCAACCAGTCACAAGCATCGGGATCATCAAGTCAATGTGGCTGATAGCGGCTGATTGTATAAGTCGCATCTTTTGAATCCCCTGCTCTCGCTGCTGCTGCTGCTGCTGCTGCTGCTGTTGTTGTTGTTGTTGTTGTTGTTGTTGCGCATTGATTGCCGGGTCTTGCCACCAACCTATACCAACCATTATGAACCACAACTGGCCCTCAACTCATCCACCACGACTCACTTGGATGATCCCAACAGTTCGGCTGCGCCTCTCTAAGGCCTAGCTCGAATTCCCGCTGCATTTCCTGAGCCTGAACCAGAGACGTGCTGAGCTGCTGGGCATTTCAGGGAACCGTCCGACATGGTCACTTCCATGGTGGTACCCTCCAAAATGGCCATGGTGGGAACCCATGAGCCGAGCCATAGGGGCTTATAGGGGCACATGAGTCGTAGACAAACCCAAATAAATCAAACAATAAGAGTTACCGTATGTTGGCTCACTCTTATGGTCCAGGCAACACGTAGCAACCGGTCAGCAATAAGTCAAACAAACCCAAATACGTCAGCTGTGATTTCAGGCTGGCAAGTTGCTACGTGTTCCATTTTGGTTCGGGTTTATGGATGGCTGGGTTGCCGCCGCCTGCTCTTTGAGCGCTTGCTGCATGAGTCTTCGCTTGGCTTCTTCCACCTTGGCCTCCGAAGATGCCCAGTGAAAGGACGGGGCGGAGGGATGTCCCCATGGTCAGCAGGTGAATGGTCGGAGAATGGCTTGATATGGCAGAAATTTCGGCAATTCCAATGGAACTTCTTTTCCTTGGTGGTTGAACCACCCCTATGAAAAAATGGCTGTCAAACAACCAAGCATTCGTTAATACTAGGGAGAAATAAAAAATGGTTAAAAGCGCCAACCAGTCTTGCGAAAATAGCAACAACAATCAGAATAGGCCACGCTGTCCACCTGTCTGATGTTGGTTGTGATGCACAGCCTATCCCCCAGGTACCTTCAAACCGGGCTTCAGGCAGGGTACTAGTCAATTGTGCTGGAACAAAACGGCATGGATATTGGCAGTACTTGGGATCGAAACCATATCCTTGCTTCCATACAGCTCCATTTTTATCAATCATTAAACGGTCGAAAATGCCTCTGGCATCCTATGCCTGCTGTTTGACTATTACTGTTGCATCTCTATACATGCTCGCCTCGTTCCGGTGAAATAAATGGGCCATGCCCAACATGTCGGGGCTTGCAAGGTATCTTTCGAGCTGCGGGTTCCGGGATCCATCTAAGATTCCGATCCTGCGCATGCCACTGAAGCACCCCAAAAACGATCACAAGTCCATCAAAATGAGGGTAATAGCATGCTGCTATCATCGCTCCATGTTAGAATCAATTTTGAACACAAACAACCAGCTATTTGATATCAAGCAAGTTGGGATCATCACTTCAAGTTGAGATGAACCAAATCAAATCAGCTATCGGATGACAAGCAATTTTGCATGTGACACGTCGTGAAAAATCCTCCTGGCAAGCGCGCACCATGGTGCCCCTTGCCTGGTGGACCACCTGGAATTCCTTACAAGGGCCAACGGGCATAACAGTCCGTGAAATCACGATGTAGTGTTGGCTATTGTCCCCTATGATATCCTACGATCCCCATCATTAACTACTAACTGCCATTGACCTTCAGTACTGATCCTCGACGATCCTGAACCCTTGTTATCCTCGTTGTTCACCATTCCGCATCAGTGCATCCAAAAGTGCCCAGCAGTACCGCTACCAAATCATCACTAACAATGACTGACCATCATCCACCCTGTCTGATTGAGTGTTTCACTGGTTCAGTGTTACCTGGTCCATCTGACTATCTGTTTCACCATCATGAGATATCATGAGTGCTACCCGAATCACCACCAAGCAAGGCTGAACCAGTTTCCCAGTCCCAACCTGTTCAGCACCTGAGGTGCGAGGCTGAGCACAGCTGGAGTTTGCGAAAGCCACGGGCCAATAGCAGTTATTGAACAAGTGACTTGCCACTTGTGATATACTACCTGCTGTGGTTCAACCATATCCAGGCTTACTGGTTGTTGGTTTCAACCCCTATGAAATATTTTAGCCAACCAACCAATTGTTCATAGGTAAATTCAGGCGTACTACATATGTGCGCACGCTTGCGATGGAACATGCACTGTGCCGGTATGAAAAAATACAGTAACTGGAAGCGACCAATGATTGCAGTTGATCGTAGCACTCTCTGGGGTGAGCCATCGTGGTCTCAAAATAGATGCGCAAGGGCGAAACCCTGCTGGGCGCAACCTCCCCACAATTATTTCACTGGTTGGGCAAGGGGGATGCACCCGGATGGTGTATCCGCAACATGGGCGGGGGTTCACCGTTACTCAGTGCGATCTTTGTACCTGGATTCGGCCTTGGCAGCTTCATAAACCGTTTGCTGATACGTCCTAGTGGGCTGATTGGTTGATCAGTGTGAAGCGTGTATCAAACCTGGCAGTAGTAGAACAATGGGAAAACAACATGCTTTCACATATGATGGATGCGTAAAGTCATAAATGATGATCAATGGATGATATCTTGTCAAAATCTGTTTGTTGATTCCGTCCTTGCTATATATTCAAGTTCTTATTGGTTGACCGACTTCCGCCATTGTGCAATGATATTCCGCGTCTTCAATGATCATCTCCCACACTAATTGACTCCACAAATTGGTTACAGTTGGTTGATCGCCGCAACAGCCACTATAGTTGATTGTAGTTGGTTATAATTGATCATAACAATCATAGTTATAGTTGATTATCAGTGGTTATAGCTGGTTGATCCCCAAGTTGGTTATAGTTCATCATGAGCTGCGACAGCCACCGGCCTGCAACACTTACGACAGGTGTTGCCCCTGACAGTGCCGGGGGATGGTCAGGTCTCCCGACTCTGCAGTTGAAGCTGCTCACAGCTGCTGCGAAGCTGAGCCATCTGAAGCTGTCGAAGAATTGAGCTGCAATGAAAGGCCTATAGGTGGTGGTTAAATGTGGTTAATGCCAATGAATAGCAGTTGATAATAATGGTTCATAATAAATATGGTACTGGTAGTGATGATGATTGAAAGCGATTAAAGCGGTGAAACAACAATGGCAAAACCCTCATGCCAGGGAACAAACACATGCACTTGTGAACTCTCTTGCGGAGCCTTTTCAAGTTGAACACGAATGAAATAAATCATCTCTCATTTTCTTCGCCCCTTAAGTGTTCTTTAGATCTACCTCTCTCTAGCGCTCGTCTTTTCCATTTTTTGCACCCAAACTTATATAATGTTACAACACTTGTTACAGGAAGTTGATACAACATTCCTGGGTTACAACCCACGCGTTTTTTCGCGCTTTCACCCAGGAAGTTGATACAAAAGATCTTGTTTCCACACGCGAAGAACTGCCTGGGAAAGCCTGTGACCCCCACCTCGGCGCGACTTCGCTCCGCCTGGGAAAAGGAAAGATGCCAACCAAGCCATGTTGGTACATGACATCATGTAACATGAGCTACTGCTAAATAAATATATGTATATGTGTATATATATATAAATATGCAGTAAATATATATATATATATACATATATATATAATATTAATGTTTCATGTTGGTTGACAATGCATATGTCAAGGTTAGCCAGGATTGACAAGCAGCACTCACGATAGTCACTACTACTCACTGGGGTCACTGTAATTACTCAGCAGTTTTGGATAGCCATCAAGCAGTGTTCAACACTAGTGATCACTATTGACTACCAGTAGGCATTAATTGTGAGTTCTCATTAATAATTGTGATAAACTATGAATGAATCGCAAGTAGTCACTGTCAGCATTATAATGACCGTTGACCATTGACAAGCACAGCAAACCACCAAAGGCCACTTTAATGTGGATCGGTCGCTACCAATCACTAGCGACCAACCTTAAGTGCTGCGAAGCACTGTTGAACAGAATTATACACAAGCAATCACGATCAACCACTCCTGCCACCATTGACCATTATTTGCAACTGTTAATCGCCAGTGCAAAGCTATTAGTTGGCTCTGTCAAGTGATATGAGCCACTACCAACCACCATTGACCACTTGTAATTGCCAGTGATGATTACCCAGCAACAGTAATCACAACGAACACTATAAGCACCAAAACGAATCATGATAGACCATTAGTATCCAGTAGTGATATTTGTCAAACCTTGGATTAACTAATAATTACAATCAACATCCCAACACTGGGGGGAACCCGAGCACAAGCACCATTTGGTCTATCAGTCCGTTTATGTCAAAGGTGGATGTACTTCAGAATAAGATCACCCGATGCAAATCCATGCAACCGATCCCGATCCCTCACGTAGCCCTGGTGGTCCCGGCACCTCCTGTCGCCAGTGGCCCAGCTGACGTTGAGTTTCTGACACCTGCGGCGCCCGGGAGTTCATCTGTTGGATCTCAGTAGCCACTGCACCACCATCACTTGGTGGAACTGCTAGCTCTGACCAACATCAACCAGGTGGCCAATGTACCTGAAGCATTTGTGGTGTTTATGACAAATTGGAAAGTGTCAAATATCAAAAACCACCAATGTGTACCCATGTGTCAGCAAATGAATGCATCGGATATTGGAAGACGTGGTGGGTCATCACTGCTATTCTGACGTGGTTGAGTTGGTGAGCAGCTTGGCCCGGTGTCTTTCATAACCAGCAACACTCAGCATATCAAATGCCATGGTTGATCCGTGGAAGACATGCGGCTGGAACCACGAAATCACAAGGAAACCTCTTACTTCTCCGGCATGTTCTCAGTCTACGTGACTGCTGGGAGGAGCGGCTGTGCACAACCCAGACTTCATGAGCAACGTGTTCGAGTCGTACATGCTATTCATTGGTGGTGTCCTCATGAGTGGAAAAAGGACATTTCCAAACAAAAAGAGGTGATTGAAAACCACTGAGGAGACACTTGGTCGGTATGACACAAAGTGATATCCAGAACCATCCAATAGATGCAAATGTCTACCACGCGCGCCGCGAACTTGGGACCGGCCACCTCTTCCAAGACAGCAGTGTCCCGCCAAACCTGCTGGGCCTGCGAACCCGACCAAGGCAGGTCCTGTGCTGTCCCCTTCAAATCTTGCAGTCTCATTGTAGTGGCTACCCAGTAGTGCTTGATATAAATACAGATATAAATATGTCTGAAGTCAAAAAATTAAAAACGAATATACACGTATATATGTATATATTCATTTATCTATCTATTTATTCACTTATTTGCAGTTAAAATGCGGTCCACTTATAACACTTCCAACTGGAGTTCATGTGTCCTCAGTACAGGCACTGAGTGCGAATATGAGGGATGAATAGCCACCAATCATGAATGACAAACACTCATGAAGGATATCATGTGTCCACAACCATAGTGTACCAAACAAAATGGCTTGTTTCACATATCATGTTGCCATTTTTTGTTTCCATGTTTCCATGCCAGATTTTGTGTTTCACACTAGAAATAAGGACATCTGGTTGGTGATCTCAATCAGGTGCCACTTGTGGCACGTCAGTGACCTGAAGCAAATAACAAGGACTAGGGCTTCTCACAACAGGTGGCTTCTCAAAAATGGGGGGAAGCCCCTCAATCATCCAATATCAATCGTAAATTTATAATACTAAACCAACAATTTTTGGGGTGCCCTTATTTTTGAGAAATCACCAAGTGATATATCAGCTGCGGTTTGTCGGATCCAGGCTGGATCGATTGCCTTTCTTGCCGTGAGTAATTTGTAAGACGTAAGAACATACTCTCCTCCACACTACCGGACCTCGATCCCAGGCAGTTGGAATTTGGATGGTCCAGCCTTGTTGAGTTGAATATGATCAGGTACACCTGGCTAACACTAGATAACCATTGACTTGTTGATAAATGGTTCATGTCTGCTGGAAGTCACAAGGTTCAACTGATAATTGTGATGAGTCATCACGCTGTCCAAAAATCGCCTCTCCATGAATTCATGGTCAAGAGTGGCTTCCAATAGCAGTGAATGGCAAGCATTACTCGCCATTGACCAGGAATCATGGAATGTCCATGAATATCCTCAACGTGAGAGAGCCGGTCTCATGGACCAACGATGTTCCACTGAATGCCTTGATGTCGGGATCTCCCCATTACCCATCACTACCCTTCGCAGTGCCACGCGACTTGGATCCAACTTCACTTGGTGACTGGTTCGCACGGGGGGGCTATAACCTGCGGTAGAAATTAAGCAATGGCAGTTCTAGTACAAGTAGTTGCCAACTTCCCCAAGTGCCAGCGATGGAAGCCAGCGCGGCTTCGCAGCCAAGCCTGAACCCTCATCAACCCTACAGCTATCAACGCTGGGGGTTAGATCAACGGTGTGCAACGACAATCATCCTAGAAAAAAAGAAAAAGACTCGTCCTGAAACCGTTCTTGATGAATATTGTTGGTTTCTCGACTGGTGGATCCTGATGACTAATGATTGAGCACGTAATTAGCCAAGCACTCAAACATGGTGGCTGGTTACATTTATAGTTTTAGCTATGTGTTATCCTTAATTGCCAAGCAGGTCAAGTAATCAATGCTTGTTTTAGCAACATACAGCTTGGTGACTATTGTAACATCAACCCTTGTAGTAGTCATCATTCTATAATTGGTTGTGGGTCAAAACCCCGTACCCCTGGTTCCTGTATCATTAGCCATTGTTTTCCCTATGATTTGGTTGGTTATTATAAGCCATTATTGATGGTTAATATTGACCCATAGCCAATTACGAGCAGGTCAAGGCTAAACAATTTTGTCATTTTTCCATGGTTCATCGGCACCCGCTGCATGAACTGCTTCCCCCAAAGGTGAGGCCTGGTCAAGCTTACAGAGCTTAAAGCAGTGAAACTCAAAGTTTAGTCGTGAATAAAGCAATAAATTCAATCCTACACGTGAGACATCAATTCCTAGGTTTATGATCTTAAGTTGAGAAATTCATGCCACATGCAATGTCCATGTACATTGCTGAATCATGTTTTGTCATGGTAGGCTGGTAGATTCACATCACATCGGTAAACAAATTATAGGTTTATATGCATAGACCATATGTACACATGCATTTTTAAGATACGTTTCATGCTGCATCATGCTCAACGGCGCTTAGCCGCAGCCATGCTTAATTAGGAACTCACAATTGTGATTGGGTTTAACCCCACCTGTTGCTACCAGCAAAGCTCCAATTTTCAGCTGAAGCTGCGTCAGCTGAATCAGTCGTCACATCTGCAATGGCTATGTCTGCCATCAGCTGCGGAGACTTGACAGGAAAGCACTTTGGATGCCATGGCAATTCAAGGCATCAGCTGCTAATGTACATCTTCAAGCAGTGGTGAATTTGGTGGATGTTCTTTCATAACCAAGAAACTCTTACTCATGAGGGTTGAACTGATCTGCGTTGATCCGCGGGATGATGATGATGATGATGATGATGATGATGATGATGATGATGATGATGATGATGATGATGACGATGACGATGACGATGATGATGATGATGATGATGATGATGATGATGATGATGATGATGATGATGATGATGATGATGATAACGACGAGGACGACTTCCAACAAAAAACAAGCAGCAAACGCTGCAAACAGTTCATTCTTAGGTCATGTCACTGCTCAATCAAGGTCAAGCACCACAGGTTCGTCAGTTTCCTGGATCCTGGGTCGCTTCAAGAGACCTTGGTACAGCACCGGCTGCCGATTCTCCATGCCCCGCGGTTGCTTGTTAGCGCCAGGCAGTACCCAACGAGGCAGTGGCGCAGGGGGCAACTCCATTTTCAGACCTGAGAATTTCGCTGATGCAGGGGATCCAGGGTGGGTTCCATGGGTTAAGCACAGGTTAACCATGTTTGATTAATCTATATAAATAGTAGTGACTCACTGTTTCACCATGCTTGGATCAGTAAGCTATACATCACCAGAAACATGAAGAATCTGTAAGCTTAGCACCTTGTGCTTGGTTAACCCCTACGACTGGTCGGCGGTTGAATTACTCTGATAATACTATATTCGCAAATCATCCAACCTACCACTTCGGAATGTATCTGGGAAAATAAAGAATGTGTGAAACCAGTGACAAAAACATTTGTTATTTGTAGCAAATTCAGCATGATTCGTCATGCCTTATTACACCTGGTGGTTAATGATTCACAATTCTAGCCGTTTATGGTGCTCTTCGCGGGTGTCCGAGAAGAAATCAAACTGGCTATTGCTATGGTGGCGGATCAAATTTCATGATGATTAATATGACTAATATTGCTTGGATTGCACTGGCTCTGTGGGAATCGACTCTATTTGGCTGGACAGTCTACTGGAGTTGGTTGAGCTACCTCTTGGGGAATGCACTATCCAGCTATGTTTGAGGACCAATTCAATACTTATAATACTTCATGTGAGCCAAAGGGGAACCACGAGCCACCGGCGATCCTTGGTGAATGTTGCCTCCCCGTCTTGCTACAGCTTGATTCAGCATGAAGAAGCTCCGAAAAACAAGCCAACAACACATGTACAAATATCAAATACCACTAGGTGGGCAAATATCTGAATCTAAACAAAACATGTTAGTCCAAGGGGGACGCATAGTCGCTGGCTTGGAGAGTACCCCATTGGTCTGACAACTAAATGCGGTTGGAGGATATTTCATAGTTCCAACCCACATGTCACTAGGATTCCAGGCAGGTGTTGGTTCTGCCGGCATTTCTCAAGCTTGGGGTTGCGAATAGAGTGTCAGAATCCCCAGTGACATGACATTCATGTTAGCCCTTACTCATGACAGATCGTGTGGTGTGTGTTGATCAGCTATGATGATAATATGTTACTCATCTTATCAAGCACGGGGTAGCTGGAAACTCTTCAGAAGCTATTGGCCATGTGACTTTTGTTTTTCTAAGAGTAAGAAATCCACTATAGAACAGCTTAGCAGTGATGATGAGCCGGATTCCAAAAGAAACAAAACACCGATGTGTTGCAAAATAGTTGAGTTTAGAGGAGATGGGGTGACCATACGTATATGCACACATAATAAAGCATTCTGAATATACATATAGGCATACGTATTCTTTTCCTGAATAATCAGTTATAAATAGGTATGTAGACAACAGGTACAAGCAATAATCCCGAAAGCTTCGCTTTTGGGGTGATCCTTGAATTGACCTGCACAAGAAATGAAGTGCTACACTTATTTCACACATACCTACTCATATTTATATTTAGCACAATGTATATACATATATAGATATATAACATATATGTATATATATATATACAAATTTGCCAAAAAATATAAATATACATATGTATGGAAAAATGGATGCCTGTAGGCTGTATATGGCAGTATATGTAGATAGCGCGTGTTTAAAGACAGCTCAAAACCGACATCGTACTGTAGCAAGAAAATTCCGCACACGGTGTTCATCAAGCCAGGATGGGTAAACCAAGTCTTGGTGACAAATGAGCAGGTCACTCCGGAGGCTCGTACAGATTGAAAGTAGTCACATGCCCTTGTGGTTGGCTGCTAAAGCGCCCACGATTGCTGGTTTCTGGTTTGCATTTCCCATGTCAATCAACCCCCCTCCCAACAACCACCCAGGTGGCTTCTCAAAATCGGGGACCCCCCAAATCATCAAAATATTGACAATTTATGGCACATAAGGCAAAAACCAACTACCTTTGGTGGTCACCTATCTTGAGAAGCATGAATCCCCCACCAGATCCCATTGTAGCTGCTGTCCCTATGCAACGGCACCATAGGTGGAGCTACCAATTTACTTGGCCAACGGTGCTCAGAACAAGCACGATAAGCAGCACGTATTTGCTTAACCAGCTGGGGCTGGGTAGAATCGATATTGCACACAGCGGCTGTACAATTACATCATTGGTTGGGCAATGGCCACACATACGCAGACACACACACAAAAATATATATATATATGCATATATGCATAATAAACTGAATTTTGCGCAAAGTATTGCCAGTTATCCCGATAACCAACCATTGAACCACTCCTTATCAAGTTACATGTTGTGCATAATGCTATGTTGGCCGGTTCTGCACGCTCTTCTTGAGCTTTCATCTGCTGCCATGATCGCCAAAACATAGGAGCACCCAAAGGCAATGGCTGGTAACAAACATGCTCATTCACAACTAGCTTCATGATTAGCTTATGTCATGGAGGGTGCTTGGCTACGGTTGTTTGATGATTTTGATGTTCCATTGGACCACTACCAGCCAGTACCATGATTCATCGTTTATGTTCATTCACTTGGCATGAGCGAACCATTTTTGTACCGCATCAAGCACGGCGAATCATTGGCCGTCCCATGAACTTATCTAATTAACCATGAGTCAACCATGGTGGCTCATCATGACTAAATCTATTAACCATTCATAACCATTCCATTCACTTCCAAACATTAACCACCTCAGGTTGCTTAGCTTCGCTTCGGTTGCTCGCGGCAAGTCACATGTCTGCAAGAGCTCCCTGCTACGTTGCTCACCTGGGGAAGCAGGCTATCAACGGAAAATTGACATGTGGACATGGCTGGTGTAGTGACGCGTGGGCGCATGGCTGTGAAATTGTTGTTGTATGATCGGTGTATACTTGGTATATGCTGGTTTTTATGGTTGCTTTATGCTTCTTAGATGGCTGCATTGTGGCCGGTGAGATGAGGACTATGATTGAGGTAGATGCTGTACATACATCACACGTGCATGCCCATACACGTGTATGTAGAGCTAACAAATGGTTGGCATATCATTGGTGGATTGCTGCGATGAGTTAAACATGCGGCCAGCAAAGGAATGGATCGTATGTTGTTCCTCCGCTGGTAATGATCAGTAAAAGCTCATGCAATCACAGCCAATCAGCTGGATATTACGGATATCAAATTGTAAACCTGATGCGCTCTCAAGCTGATGTGGGGGCTTCCCACCCATCATGAAGTCTGCTGGGAAAAGTCAGCAGTATCCCTTTTGTCTCAAAATGATGATCAAAGTCAAGCAAAAGTAGTACATAAACATTGAAAGAAAAAGCAGCAAGTTCGAAACAACTTAATAGTCACTAAACAAAACATCTATGCACAAAAACAGGCAAAGGAGACGCATCGCCAGAACAAAAGATCCGCTGAACTGTTGAACGAAAGGTGGTTCACAACACAACAAACAACAAGCAGGAGAGCATGTCTCACCAACGCCAAATCAATCAACCGAAAGAAAATCCAGAAACATTCCGCATTGTCACGCCACTGCACTCCACACATTCCAATTGGATTTTGGTGCGCAGGTGTAGCCTCATGGTAGTTGCCATTCATGGTCACTATGGTGAGATGCCAAATGCTAACTTGGAACATCATCCAACTAAACGCATGCAAATATCACCGAATGACCAGCCGCTGACCAACGTCCAAAACCAATGTTTGCTCAAATGCTGCAAGGGTATGTTGGTAGTACTTTATGACTCATCAGTTGGGTACGTTGGTAGGTTATGGTAGCTTTATTACTGATGATCTGGTTCTTTTCTCATCCCTCCTTGGTGTTTAAGCAGTTGGCCAGCCAGCCACGTCAGCGACATCAACGACTCACCAACGGTAACTGACGCAGCGAGAGGCCTTCTTCACCAGGCGGAAAGGCCTTCTGAAGCGCAGCAGGCCTTGGCAGCGACCGGCCATGGGCACAGGGCCATTTCTGAGGGGTATAGGGCCATGGGTCAGGCTATAGGTAGGTAGTAGCTTTGTGTTGCAAGGTTGGACTGACAACTCTGTCAACGCTGGCGGATTCTGGATTGCCTGTGACAGATCAGCCTCTGCCCTTGCTGTACTTCGTAAAGATCAGAGTAGAGTCAGCAGTATCAGTGCGGCACCTTGCTGAGTAGACGTGCAAACACAACCAATTATCCCCAGTCCCCAACCATTGCAAAGGCTTCTCAAGCTTCTCAAGTACTGTAGGCATGCTGGCTTGGGATCCACTCAACCAATCTGACTTTGCTGACATGTGGCAGATCGAATGATGCCGTCAGTTGTTATCATCCCCGCTATTGTTGGGGTAATGCACTAACCACTGAACAGTAATACATCCCAAAACAACTTGACATAACCACTTGTCATGGACTTCACTCATGGTGTGAGTGATCGTTCACTCAACAGGAGCAACCCGGTGAATCAACCCCTAACGTCTCAAGGGTAGACCCATGCCATCAGCAAGGCACTCCAGGTTGCCACGATGCATGGCGGTGGTCAGGCGACCTCAAGAATGGCCAGAGACAAACAGCGCGTGCGGTCCCCAGTATTTGGTAATGATCAACATTGACCAACAATAGGTACACCACGGTAGCTGGTTCAGCAACAACAATCAAACCTGTCATGGCCTATGGTTAGATAATGTTAGATAATGTTTGTAATATCAACCATCTTCTTGTAGTGGTTGGAATATAGGTTCGGTTTGCATTTTTTCATCATGGCTATTGATTTTTGATGATGGGGGTAATGATGGCCAATGACGTTTGATAATAACTGCAATGTATTATGTGTGAATGTGCTTGTGGGATCGTTTGGGATCTTTTGGGGGGCATGACCCATGCATGCATGTATGCATGTTCTTGGGTCAGATTGGAATCGACGTGAGTAAACATACAAAGAGGTATATATGGTTACCGAAAGGAGGCATAGATACCTGTGAAAACTGATTGAAAGAGGAATGGCACAAAAAGATGGATACTTCTAACAACGAGGGAGAAAACATGAGGTAACCAACACAAACAAGATTGTAATCACGAAACCGATCAAAACGGCAAACATACCTGACAAGACAAACTAAATAATTAGCAACAAAGAGATGGATGTGACCACTGAACAACGGACACTATTCAAACACACCCACACACAAATCTGGTGAAAGTTTCAGCTCATGATATCTCATAATCGCAATCCGGATGCCCAGTGGGGCAAGGGTGAAAGGCATCTCAAATTGGCTGGTCACGTAGCAGTCAATGGACTTAGGGAGGTCGTCTCAATAGAACAAGTCTCACTAGAAGGTCCCGCCAACATCGGCTTCAACACGTTGGCATAACATATTTGGAAAGCCAATGGTCTCTGGGCATCGTAGCTATAGGGCTGTACCCGCCTCCAAAACCCCAGAGACTGGGAGCCCAATGCATAAAACCTGGACAGTGGAGGTGCCAATCCAAGGGACGAATGGATGGATTGATGCGTTTGCCTCCAGCTTTTTGATGCAAACGTGCCAGGCTTCCTGTGCAGTGAAAGCCAGCCCTTCGCCACCACTCGGCTTCCTGATATGGTCGCCAGAAGCCTGGAAGAGGATTGTCACCGGCCAGCAGGTATAGTAGCTATATTGTAATTAGCTATTAGTAGCTGACTTTCAATCCGATGATTGGAATGTAACCGGGCGTGTGCACTTGCTTTAGGCTGAAAAGGGGATAAGTATGGATAAGTAGGATGAGTCATACCATGCACTGCAAGCCTACACGCTTACACGAGTTTCCCTCCAAATCAACCATCACTATCAGCTTGAACAACCATGTTGGTCAACCCTGTTGAGCACCACAAGCTTTGCGAAAAAAAGTCCTCACGCCGTCCCTTGGTTGCTGAAAGGAACACTTGGTGAGGTTCTTGGACCGCATCACCAGCCCAAAGACTCTCGGAATGTCCAGCCACGGCGCGTGGGTCCTAGGGGACTTCCCACGCAGTGTGTGATCAGAACTGAGGGGATTCTGTCTGACTCCGTTGGGCGTATACCAAGACATGGTTGTGATGCGGGCAAAAACCATGGTTGGGGAATGTGGGGAATATTTAAAAAAATGGCCAGCAAGAATTACTAACCAAGAATGATGGGCACATGATTGATGTTCAACATGTACTAAGTAGCTAGTTCTACAATGGCTGCATGTGCATGGCCATCATCGTACCCCGACCGTCTCAAAGAGATGGTGGTGGACCATTTGGATCTATATGGGGAATGACCTATGGCAATTCTCGGCAACGTTGTGGCAAGGATGCACTCGAATCTGTGGTTCATAGGGATTACCACTTCGGGCACCAAGAAAGCTCAACTACACCGGATGACTATGGAACATCGACACACACACACAAATCACAAAGATGGTCAATCATGCCTGCATCAAATATTTTGCAAACGCGAATCATCACAAACCTGTCCACAAAAGTTAACCGGCCACTGCTTACATCGGCAGGCCTCAACTTTACCTTGAGTCGGGGTACTATCCTCATCCGCAAGTCATGAAAAGTGGCGAACCAAAAAAAAAGTGCAGCTTGCTGTGACGAGTGTGTCTAGCGACACGCTCAGCGTCTGTCAAATTCCAGAACTGCATGCAGACCAAGTACCAAGGAACTGTCATGGTTTCATAATGTTTATCTAAACATGTCGGCTATCGACGTTCAATGATAGAACATCATCATCATCGATAGACAAAGAATGATAAATAGACAAGCAAACAAACGAACGGATTTAGATCAGGAATGAAAAAGATTCAGATCAACAGGTATAAGCCACAGAATGCAATCTCGCAAAAAAAACATACAACAACCAACAAAAACACAACAAAAACATACTTTGTGCGATGTTGCCTCCCAATTTTGTGGCATAGCGAGGCTCCGATCCACCTTGTCCCAAGGCAGCGCCTTATCCAGCAGCCTTCGGCGCCGCGTCAAGTCCTTCAGCCTGCTGATCTGTTCGGCCTTCAAGCCGCAACCTGCAGGTGCAGCTGGGAGGACAGGATGGGGCATTTTTCGCAGGGAAACCATCCCTGTTATTGCAGATGCAAAGCTAACATGGACGTAGAGAGCTGTGAATTCAAATTCGTTATCATGAATCCTACTGGTTTTGGATGGTTTTGGATCTTGATGAAAAATCGGATGCGCAAAGATCTCAGAACCTCATTGCGACGAAGCCCAATGTGGAAGGCACATGTCGAGATTAGATATTCATGGATATCGGGTTCAGGCATCAACAAAGACAAGAGATATCAAGAGACTAACAGTATATACACCAAAAACTTCCCAACTACCATTTGATGAGGGTACTCCTGGTAGCTCCCTAGGCTCCCCCTTTAAAGGGCCAGAACGGGATACCCCTGGCTCCAAGCAGCTCCCAACCAGCCTTGATCAGCGAAGGAGAAGGCCAGGTTAGTGGCCGGTTCCACCACAGGCCCGTCCTTGGCCCTGCGTTTGGATGGCACCTGCCGTCGCTTCCTGGGAGGATCCAAGGCGCTCAACAAGGCATCGAAGACGTCGTCGTTGAAGTAAAGCTCACCGAAATCGCAGGCCCAAATGAAGCCTCCCGTGGTGGGCGTCCATTCTGCTTGTGAAAAATGGTGGGACTGCTGTCAGGACAAGCTATGGCTCGGCAGTTTTCGAGGCCAAGGTGATGTTCCCACCACCTCAATGATTTTGGATAGGCAAAACGAGTGGATATATCATTGGGGCAGCTGGGATGATCTGTGGCCCTCCAGTGTCCTGAGTTTGAAGACTTACTACCGGGCCAGGGAGGGCACATTTGATTTTTTGAAGTCCAATCCCTTCCGGTATGCTAAACCAGGGTTTCTGCCGGAGGCTGTGGCTGGTCTAAAAGTGGAACGAAGTGCATCATTTTGCAACACAATTTATCCGAAACCATTTCCACATGCTGGAAGTGTCGAGTTTGACGTGTGTGAAAAAAACATGTTAATTGAGGTTTTTTTCACCATTTTTTTCACACATGTTCCAGCCATCTTCCACTTCCAATCATCTCCCTGGACGGCTCCACCTCTTTGCAGGACACGGACCAGCAACGAGGTTAGGGACTTGGAGGTGGCCAGGGCCGTGTTACAACCGAAGCTCAGGAAGTGAATGTGCTCGTACCCTGGCATCTCAGTCTGGGAGTCAATGATGGTTTCTTAAGCCATGGCGGTACTCCAAAGTTATGGTTGGTTTACTATTGTCAACGGTTAATCATGCATGATTTGGGGGCACCCCTATTTTGAGAAACTGAGCCTCAGATCGAGGGATCATGTACCCGTAGTTGTTCCATGGGCCCTTGGATGAATAGCAACAGTGTGGCAGCAAATGCAATCAAACCGAGCAAGAGTACGGCCAACATGTGAGCGAAGCATGATTGTCATCTGGGTGGAATTAGCTGATAACGTTGATGGTCAAACATGGTTAGCGACAGCTAGTATATCACCATACGGTTGGCATGATCTTGTGAATCATGGCTATGCAATCAAAACCGGCAATGGTCACCAAATGTCAGCAGTGTTCCACAACTGTTGGCAACGCATGGGAATAAACATGAGAATAAGCAACACTAGTGGTGAACATGCTTGTAATTGATGGTAAATGCCGGATCATGGTGAACATTAGCAATCACGGCAAATATGCCTGTTCAAAATGATCTTCGATGAGGCTTCTTGCCATCGATTAGAGACACTAGAGCCCACCCAGCAACAAACTCCCAGGCAATAGTGGCATCAAAGAGATAATCTCTCTGTCGAAGCAGTGTGCGGATTTTTCAGGGTTCCATGTGCAACCTGCCTGGGAACATCCTATTGCCACTGTAGTCCAACACGTCTTGGCACCTCAAGGATTGAGTGCTACACTTCACTCAAATGTTGCGTGATCCTCCCATTCACCACCCAGGGTTGCTACTGTAGCTGGGTTCAAGATCTCCAGGTCCACTTCTACAGCCGGTCCAAGTCACCTTCCAAGGAGCAGAGCAGTGCATGCAGGTCAGCTCCTGCATGTGCTGAGTATCAGATTTTGGCCCGGAAGTTGCTTGATGGGGGTCAGCAAGTCACCGGCGCAATCAATGCACTGAAGACTTGCAGAAACCACAAATACAAGTCATGCATAGTGGAATTCATAAGTGCGCTTGGAGTTAGATTGGTTTAACTTGAGTCTATTTCTGCAAGACGATGGGGTATGAACAATATGTGAACGGCTTCCATCGCCCCAAGGTCTTCCGGCCTGCAAATACAGTTTGGCCTGCACGTTTATAAGTATATGCATGTAAATATGCATCGTACAGATGTCAATATGTATTGCATCGATGCAGTAGACAATATACAAGTTAAATGAATATCGACAGTATAGATCAGAATTCTGGTGTGGCTAAAAAAGTCTAATTCTCAAGCGTCACCATGATGAGCGATTTCAACAACAGGGCCAAGATATTGAATTCATGAGGTCCGCGTACCAACCGCAATCATGTTTGAGTGGAAAGGAGTTGTCTTGATGCATATTACGATCCCTTCCGGCCAGCCAGCCTAGCCACCTCGAATATGGCTAAGCACACTGAACCACAAACATTAAGAAACAACGACAAGGAATTAATGCGGTTGAAAATCCTCATTAAGCATGAACATGTTTTACTTGTCAGATCTCTTCAACATTATTCCCCGATACCAGCCACCAACAAGAATGAATCCCTGTGTCACGACGGCCTGTCGTTGAGCTTTCCTAACCAGTCTCAACTGCCAACTGCTACCGATAAGGATCGATCACAACCATGGCACATTGCAAACCATTGAAAACCATGGACCTGCAAACCATCATCATCACAATCATCACAATCAATCATCATGAAGCATCATCAATCATATGCCACTAGCCATCAGTCATAGTCAATCATCATCAACTATATATGCCACTTCCCATGCCACTATGATACCTAAACATCGTTCCCCAAGTTTTCTGTCACGGCCCATGACCCCACGGCGACCCGCTCCCCGACTCGGCTCGGCTCCTTTGCACTCGGGCAGCGCGCTGCGCAGCGACAGCACCGGGCCCAGTTCTCCAGCCGCCAGGCGCTGGATCAGCGCACGCGCAGACACGCTGGGATCGCCGCCGAAGCCTGGGAGTCCACGGCAGCGGTGGATGGTGGGGCTGGTGGTAGCTGGTGGTGGTGAGTGGAAGGCCTTGTAAGTGCTCAGAATGGTGGCTGTGGTTGGTGATGGTTGGTGATGGCTAGTGCTTGGTAATGATGGTTGATCTTGATTAAAAATGGAGAAGAATGTAGTGGTGGAATTGAAGATAATTGAAGTAATCTTTTCTGTCGGTGATGCGTGCGAAATAGAAATCTTGGTCAGAGGATGCTTCTTCGGCACGGACACAATTGGTGCAAGGAGTCTGTATTGGTTACCAAGAAGGTAGTATGGGTTGATTGTTTGTTGGACTTCTGCGGGGCAATCACTATGCATTGTACTTGTAAAGCCACATTATCTGCACTTAAAGGAAGTCTGCTTCAACTGGCCTATGCTTGCCTACCATTAAGGACCGCTGTATAAGTGTTGTACATCACCGGTTCCCAATGACAACAGGTTCTTGAGCAATCCACGTTGGCCAAATCATCGAGTCTGTCAGGGTCACCTTTGTGGGAAGATACAATAGACCTGACAACCAAATCCAAACAGGCTCAACAACTACCCTCTGGTAATCTAACATGGCAGTGGAAAATCCGCCATAAATTGATGATTTCCCAAGGGTTTTACTAGTAAAATAGTGGATTTTCCGTTGCCATGTTAGTTTTGCCAGGTTACCAAAGTGTATCCACTGTGATCGTTTGTTGGCCTGTCGAAACTGTGATGGATCATTATCATGGGACACCTTGTGCATCCCAAGTCTGGTCGGGAAAGTCAGGACAGCATAGCATGGATCAAACGACAGTGCCATTGGCAACAAGCACGTTCAACCGTTGTTTGGTGATAAGCATGGTCATTCAGAATTCATGACTTCCTAGTTGCATTGAAAACTTTACCGTAATGATCAACATCGATCGCTCGGAACTAACCCATCTAAACGATTGCTGTCCATAATCCGTAACCAGAGCTTTCAACCAGTAACCAAGGATTCTAAATCATCGCTTTGCAGAACTACCAGCCATTGTGAATCGACCATCCTGAACCCACCATGAACCAACATCTAAATATATATATGTATATATATATATATATATCTAGCATGATGTCTGTATAGTATGATGGATGTCCATCGTCATCAACGATTTTCAGCGGAACGTAGCACACCATGCTTTATGAATTAGCCATAGATAGTGATGCATGACTATCATTCGAAACCAAGGGCAGTGCATGCTTGGGCATCCTTGGAAGTCCTGGCTGCTTAATGATGATTTGGTCATGGCGAATCATCCGGGATGGCGTAGAGAAAATCAAGGATACTAATAGAATCTAGTAATGTTGGTTTCTGATTAGTGTAACCCCCCTAGAGTAATGAAAATAGATGAATCCAACAGGTAGATACTAATCAGAAACCAACATTAGGCTGATTGATTGATCTAGTCAACAGATATCCATGCTTGCTAGGAATGGCAAATTTTGGTTGCTATAGGACAGCTGCACAGAAATTCTCACCATGCGCAAAAGTATGTCCCAAGCTTGGCATTGTCATTAGAGGCGGTGGGGGCAGTGAATCCGCACATAAACAAACGGTTCACAATACTGGCTATCCCCTACATGATTCTACATGAGCCAGTGCGACAAACCAATCACACTGCTTTTCAACGTTGTATATCATCAGCTAGTGTGAGCCATTAGCCATTGCTACCCCAGGATTGTTCAATATCTGATGATTTGCATGTATATAATTGTCATTTGTCAACCATTGCCAACCATCCACATCGACCCAGAAGAATCATAATCATTAAGTTTCGAATTAATGGTTATATAATTAGTTTGCCCATGTTATTGACCACTATGAAAAATCACTCTTGGGAAATTCAAAGCACGTCCGACCTTTGATAGCCACTATCATCATTAGCACTGCAACACTTTGTCCATTTTTATTCTTCACACACCTTTGCCACCATAACCAGCGACTATGAATGACTCAATTACAGTACCCCCTGCTTTTGCTGATAATGATCGCAATGATTCTTGCTCATTCCTATTGACTGTTCAATCGTTTTCAAACATCATCTTTGATTGTGGGTAGCCATTCAAGAGCAGGTATTTGCATGAGCATTCTGAAACATAACTTGTCATCACACAACTTGTCATCACAAATGAAAACAACTCTAAACAACAGCAAATACATAGACTCTGTACATAGTTGTTGTCACTTATCACGCATATGGTAATTTTTGATTCGTCAGTCAGCAGTTCTGATCAGGAACTATAACCATCAGCGATAATGTTAATCAAGAATTCTGTCATTATCCGTCCATTATAAGCGAATACCCTTTGGCAAACGGACCTGGGAGTGGAGCATCCACCATTTGTAGCTGGTTTTACCTATTAAGAACATTTGTTTTTTGATTCCAAGGTAGCAAATCCACCATTTACAGCTGGTTAACCAATCAAAAATGGTGATTCTTCTTAGTTTCCGACTTAGTTTGCCAAAGTGCAATGATTATTCCTGACCCGTGGCTATCAGAAACTGCCCTGCCCATCGCGCCAAGTTTCCCGGGGTCGGCCTCAGGCGATACTCGGCTCGTTGACCTCAGGCGACATGCGCCGGGTGAGGTGGACCACTGGCCGTGATGGTTGTTTTTGCTGGTTAGCCAAATGAGTTTTATGTACATTTATCTTTGAAAATGAGTGGTTGGGTAGTTGAGCAACATAGATTTCGCACTATCAACCTCTAAAGAGTTCAAGGTTAACAATTATAAATCATAGCGGCTAATAATGGAAAATTTCTATTTATATACTCCCCAACCAGTCATCAATGCAACAACATCACAAACTATTTATGGTACAACTCGGAGTGGTTTATCAACATGGATCTGCAATTTGGTGAAGTAGAGGAAGCACACAATTAGAATTAGAATCAATGAAAAATACTACAAAAGAGATCGAAGAATCGGAGATGGTCAACCTTGATCATAAGATCGTAGTGGCTGATTAGGCGATTGAATCAAGCAAGTTTGCGAGAAACTACTCCAATCGTGGAATGACCTGGGTGTGACTTCAACTCTGAATGCTACGTTGGCTTCTCTGCTGGTTGTTCAGTTGTTAATTAGTGGTGGTTTATTAGCATCTGATCTGATTCTAGGTGATGCCTGAGTGGCCCCAGCCAAAGGATGAATGCTGAACCATTTGTTGAGAAGTGCAAGCGGGAACTGCATCTTTGCAGAATGCAAGAATTTTCCAGACAGAACCAATGAATACAAATTCCAGCAGATCTGGCCCCGTATGCTGGAAACCCTTTCGTATTGGTTGCATGGTTGATTAAATTAAACAGGTGATGATTGATGGTTGTATCAAAAATGTCGATGAGTGTCTGGTGTGTTCCTGCTAGGCAGACATTTCGCCCTAGGTAGCAACAACTACTATGTACAGGTTGCCAGTGATGATGGGTCAGTATCAAGCATACTACACAATGGATACAGTAGTATAGGGCATATACCAGCAATTCTTGGCGGCCCAACTAAGTATGGTCGCATCTTGTGGTTCATCCTTGTTGGTTGATGGTGACCTTGGCTATAAAATGCTACATGTAGAATCATCAATTATTTTCATCTATAAAATGTTAAATGTAGAATCATTCTTTTTACTTTAGTTAACCAGGGTGATAAAGGCTACATTTACCCGAGCTATCACCGTCCCCAGCTACTGCCCCGGAAGAACCATTCACTGGCCTGCAGCGGCACGGCGCTGTTCCATGGCACATCCCACGAAGGATCCAACGTTGTTGGACGCCGGTGAGAACATGCAATAGCATTTGCATCATGGATGATATGTAATGTAGTATTTTAATGTAGTTCAATGTATTTTGTAATATATTCTGTATATTTTCAATGGATAGTGCCAACGACTTGGATGTGCACGAACTGGGTGTGATCTGGGATGTTACTATAGAAAGTAGCCCCGTGCACGGGAGGTTGTGACCCCTATGAGCATGGTGAGCAAGCAGTCATTAAGCGGGGATGCGGAAGTATCATGAATGATCGCAGGGGATCAGTATCATGATGGATGACGCCAATCCAAGCACACACACATACCACAACTCGGAAAAGAAATCAAGCAGCAGTGGAAATCTGAACATGCATGGAAATTAAACCATCCTTTTGATTCAAATGCAATCATTATGTTTGAAAAATGATGTAACATGACTTTGGACCAATGATTGCTGCACCAAGCCCTCGGGCATGAAGTTGTTGAGCCTTCTTTGGCTTTCTTTTTTCAGGAAGTGCAGTCCATCATTCATCGAGAGAACTCTCACGCTGATTTCATCTTTGTCTACGACGAAGCTAAATCTCTCCTGGAGCAAAAGGTCATGCAACAATGCCGAACATTTTGGGAACATCTGGAAGATCTGTAGGCGAATTCAACAGGCCCACGCAAGCTCATGCGAGTGGGTCCTCAAGCAGGTACTCAATAGATGGACATATCTCGCACCACTAGGCGAAATGTTTGTCCTACTGCCGGCGGGCATCATCCCCATGTGGCATACGTTGTTAGTCCAGAACAGTTAGTTCAGTCAGTACACTTAACAGGTCGTCAGTAATAAATTCAGTCAATACAGCAATTAATGGTCTTAATAGGGCAGTAATGCCTTTCATGGGCCAATGATTGTTGATGATGGTTGACGCTTAACTTCCCGCTCCCCTTGCCAACCCCAGCGGCTGATGCGTAGCCCATGTTGAATGAACAGTGGCCACCAACCATTAACCGACGATCATTTGTCCGTCAACCATTCATCCCGATTTGTGGGAAAAAAATCAACACTGCCAATCAAACTACCAACCAGCTATGATTGTTGGTTCTTATCCCCTGTAGCTATCCACTATTTAACCATAGTTAACTAACCAAAAAATATGTTTAAACTAGCAACCAGTCATCAATTGATTGGTTCCATAATGGCCGTCTTCTGCTCTAACACCTTCCCAATCGCAACACTAGCAGACCTTGCCCAAATCTGGTGGCAACGGTTGCGGACTTCTCTGAGCCTTGGTCGTTGACAAAGTTGTATGAACGTGCTATCTACATATAGATCTATGGTAAACAAGAAAACTGAATATTAATAGTGTAAAGGAAGGGATGTAGCACACTCACACACACATCCACACACACGCACACACACACAAATATATATATATATATATATTATATGTGTGTAAATCAAAATGAATAAATGATTAATAAAGACACATACATAAATAGATATAGGGTATATTTATGAATATCTAAAAATATATACATATATATATATATACGAAAATCTATGCATAACTTTACATATATAGATATATAAATGTTGCTGGCATGGAAACAATGAGATTTGGCCGAAACCACACCTATATATTTGGAAAACATGCTTGAATGAGTACACCTATACATGGGCCTCCCAAAAATTCCACGAAAATCATTCTATATAGGAAGGAAAGAAACATTTGGTATACCACCACTATGGCAACAACCATGCGTATAGCATGTCTTCACATGTATCAAGATTATCAAGCATGCACGACTCAATGCTAGGCCGGCCTTTCTTCATTCGGTAGCAGCTACCCCAGGAGCCCAATGGCTCTGACTCAAACGTTGGGTGGCGATCTTGCCATGCGCAAATCTCAAAAGACGCAAACACATAACTAGCAAAACTGATGCATAAGAACATGCATGAACATCGGACAAAAAATGACAATTGATCATGTCCAAATAGTCATTGGCATATAGGGTGGGTCCCTATGGGATTTTCATCTTTTGTATGGTTCTGTGCCTTCGCCTCTTGCCAATGAAAGGCATCTGGTCCAGGGTGGGCCCTACCAGTTATGCTTTTTTCGAACATATTTGTAAACCGGAGACCAGAACAATAATAAAGTGTTCATACACAACTTTGTCAGTTGCTCAAATGCGCTGATACATCAATCCTGAAACAGTGCATCTGAAGAACTTCCCTGGCACACACGCATACATACACACGTGTAAAACTATGTTTTGCCCATTTCATCCTTCCGGTTGAGTGATTGATTTGACTGGTCGCTCACACGGTAAAACGGTGCTCTCACTGGTTGGCACGCGCAGCATGGCAGCCCACCGCTTTTTCAACGGCCAGCTGTGGCCGTTGCCACGGATCTTTGGTCGCGGCTACCCCGTTACAAGAAGGAACTGCAGCGCCTGGACCTGGCGTTGCCAGCTGTGACATGCTGTGACTCCATGTGCGCCTATGTGCCAGGGAAATGGTCGAAGTGTGGATAGATTCATGGAGTACCTGGGGAAAGGTTCATCCAGTTTACGGCATGTCCAAGATTTTTGCTGCCGACCAAGAATCAACAGAATGGGCAACTAATGCAACTAGCTGGCGTTGTTGACTTTGTCATCACATGGGGTTGGATAGCACAGTGCAACTGACATCAAAGTGATTGTAAGCAGGTTCAGTCTAGACACTAGCAGTTGTAGATCCAGTGATGCCAACAAGCACTGCTTCTCCCGAAATTACATGCGGTTATACCAGTAGAAAGAATCCTTTCAAAGAAAACACCTGGAGCATTACCAGCTAGGCTAAGGGCAAGCAAAGGCCACCAGGGTCGGATTTCGGGTGTTAAAACCAATGCTTTAGTGATCCCATGGAGGACTTCAAACCATCTCAAACCTCCAAAACGTACCAGTCACAATCAGCAATTACATGGATTAGCCAGCTAAATCCTATACCCAACAGTGAACGACCAAAGTACTTGCACAAGTGGAAGGGCTCCATAATTATACAACCAGCATCAGACCATGCAAGCCCTGCAAGCACCCATGCCCTAGAGGTCAAAACCCTTTATCGCAGTAATCTTCAAGAATGCATCTCATAAGCTCCATCTCCGCATATCTTGGACACCAAATTTTCATGTCGATTCCTTGACGACCCCATGGCCATCCATGGCCCTTCCGTGGTAGGTCCTCTCCAGTGCACCTTGCCGGTTTGGGAGTGCACCAAGCCGCCACGGAGATCAAAGCTGACCCTGCGGAGCCGCGGGTTCACTTGGGCGCTACTGGAACTGTTTGTAGCACCAACAGTACGACAACCATCTTTTGGTACTGCCAAGTCTTGAGGTCATTACAGCATCTACTGGGACTATAATGATGAGCTATGAGCATTCAACCAACCATTAACTAACCATTACTTACCAACCAACCATGATTGACTAATGTTCATTGACTAGCCGTCTGGAACTCATATTATCTACTTTCAATACAACTAATCTTTTGGCTGATCTACTGCTATATCATATTTTCATCCAAGCCTTGAGATGGCCACCATGTGACCGCCATATATCACCCACGCGCGGGAAACCGCAGCACCAGCCTTCTGTGAACACAAAACCCAAGTAGCCAATGCGTAAGCCCTCGTTCAGCATTTCTTTCTAGTAGAGAAGTGGTCACTCACCACAGTTCCTTAAACATGCATCATTTTTGCAAAAACACCCAACCAACCCACTTTCCAAAATCATCAGCTCGATCGACCCTCATGCACTCCTTTTGGACACAAATCAATCTTGGATGACCTGCTGCCGGAGTGGTAGCAGCCTCAGTTACCTGCTGCCGGAGTGGTAGCAGCCTCAGTTCAACACCAAATTTTCTCGATAGAATCAGTACCCATGGATCGACACAGGCATCAGTCGGGTGTATGTCTGCGTGCCCACTTGTCTGAATAATTAAGCTGGTATATGCGCGTCCAAAATTTGCACATGTTTACTATCCAATTGGAGCCTAGGTATCGAATCTAATCTCCACATATATCTCAGCCGAGACTTGCCCTGCACCAGCCCCCTGCCGTGGCAGCCCTGTTCCCAGGCCTGCTATTGCAGCCTCTTTGGGCGTTGCAAACAGGTTGTTGAAGTGGTCAACTGCATCGCTATGCTCCTGAGACTTCGCCATGCTGCAAATTCTTTGTGAAGACTCTGTTGTTTCGATGTGTCTTTTTGTTCTGCCTATGATTCAACAGATTTTTTCAACAGAAGCTGTATTTACATACCTGGAACCCGAATGACCCTTGTTTTGGATGGTGAACCCCCAATTTGATGGGTCAAACCTGCCAAAACAAGGGTCTCTTAGGTTCCAGGTATATATATATATATATGTATGTATACATGTGTTGATGTTGTTCGGTCTATAATTCAATATTTGCCTAAATACAGGTGATGCATGGAGTCACATGTATACACAATGCGTTAGTTGTCGCCAGCCAACAATTTTAATCCTCAGACACAAGCAGCCACTATTTTTGGAGCCATGTCTCATCACAGTCAATCAACAGTTGGCGATCCTGCGGTCCTGCAACCCCCTCAAATACAATTCGCATCACCTTTGTTACCCGTTATCCTATGTTCCTGCAGTCTTTCATTCGAAACCAAATGGTCGGGCCGTAAAGAGTTTACTGTCCAAAATAATGGTTTCTTGAAATAGGGGGATAAGGGAATCGTTAATCATCCTCTAAATCATCCAATTTTATAGACCCTGGAAAAGACCAATGAAAACAGCTTTGATTGACGAATGGTAACAACAAACCACCCACAAGAAAAAGAGAAAACTGCTTGGTGGTTTCAGTGAAACTGGTTGCTCATTTGACGGCAGGAAAATGAGCATTGTCGAAATCGGCCAATCAGATTTACCAGATTTACCAGTGCCAAATTCGGCATTGCAACCCCTGGATTCCCACGGATTCCAATGGCTTCTGAGGGATTCCCATGGATTCCTACGGGGTTCCAATGGATTCCAAGGGATCGCCATGGATTAGATGCACCAACAACAAGAACCTCCCAGCGTTGCGAATTCCCAGTTCTCGCCTCGACCAGCTTGTTGATCTCATTGAACCGTTGGTCCACTTCTTTCCTCGGAGTTGTTGCTGGTTCATGGTAGGAGCTACGACTTCTGGGGAGTGATTTGTTGAGGTTGTTCCTACCTGATTGCTGAGATTGTTCCTACAACCACTGGATAACATACCTCTTGTTGTTGAGCTTGTTTGTTCCTGGCGGTGTGGGTTGACGATCCCCGTAGAAATTGTAGAATAAACATTGTTGAATCGTTGAATGACCATGATGCAGTGACCAAGAAAAGGCGGCAGGTTCCCTTTATCTATGCTTTGCTGCTGACGACTGGGGGGAATTGCACCAGCGGGCTTCCAAAACTCTTCGACTTGTGATCAGAAGCTCAGATTTGCGGCTCTGAAGGCATCATTCTTATTCATTCCTGACAGCTTTTGTGAAGTCTCTCCAGGAATGGTCCTAGAATGACCAATTACACCTTCGGGAAACACCTGGAAACACCAATGACCTGGCACATCCAACTTATAACCAGGTGCGGGTCGAAATCAACATTCATCACATGAAAAAACCATTAAAACATATTAAAACCATTCCAACCCCTCTTGGTTTCTTGGTGCAAGCACTTGACCTCTCCACTCTTCCGTGCATCAATGCCAATGAGGCTGCCAATGTCAAGGGTACGACCCCTGGTTTTGACCAGGCTCGACATGGCCTGACCATCCCCCATGTCCAGCAGCCTGACCCAAAAGCCACGTCACTGAGCTTCCATGACTTGGTGCAGCTGATCCCTGAGAGTGGCCAGTTTGGCTATGGAGAAATGGGTGATCCAATGGGCTGCCTTTCCGAAGTCCTGGTGGTCCAATGGTTGAGTTCTTGATCTAAGGATGGATGATGGGCCATGATGGAGGGAAATTCTCAGATTTTCTTTGGATGGATGCTGGGTTCCCCATCTTACGCTATTTGTCTTGTCGTCATGAAAGGCCGGTACGGCATCCATACTGGTTGGTGGTGCTTTCGGCACTGCAAAAACATCAGTGAAGTGGATTGCGATGGGGTCTAGTGTGACCAACTTCCAACAAAGATAGTCACCCCGACCTTCTTCCCACGGGGGGGTTTTGGAGCAAGCAGTTAAACACAAGGGTTGCTCAAAAATCAACAGAAATCATATCCCTCAATGAGGCTCTAACCAATCCTGGGCAGGTGAGACTACAAGCCAATCAGCGAGCAAAACTACATCATTACAGTCGGGTCATCTGCAACCAGAGAAGTTCCGCTTCGTGGTTTCAAACCCAACAGTTGATATCGTCTATGCCTCAGAATCCCGGATCTCCAAATGGCATGGTCATTACTACAAAGATCCATTGTGCAGTCCCTTGGTGTCCCAACATTTTGGAACGATTCCAGCATCATGAGCTGAGCACACAGGTGCACACACACATATGCGTATACAAACGTAGTATATGTAAACGTGTGCATCAACGGATGCACAATTTAACGTATGCATGTAGGATGATTAGTAGTTATGCATGCATTCATGTATGTTTAAACAAAAACCTGACACCGATACTCTGCAAATAAGTGGCCAGGTCCTCTTGTTTTATACCTGAGATAACTTTTCCTACTGAACCCTATGGATGCCTATGGTATATTCACTGAGGGTCCCTCCATCGTGACGACCAACACAAAACAAACATCAACAGGATCCACTATCTCCATGTGTTCATTGATGAAGTGCGCAAAGTCAGCATCCCAAGTTGCACAGCATTCCGGATGCATGTTGAGTCAGTCAAACGTAATTACCAAACATCTCAGCAGCACAGAGCCAGGAACATCCCACCTCGTTCATGCATTCAGTCCAAGACTGGTATGTGAACACCAATATGTGCGGTGCCTACCTTTGCCAACCATGAAACAACAAGCTATATGGCGACCATGATCCAGCTAGATATTTTCAGTGAACAGTAACAACAAGCTACGAGTATTTGATGAAAATCTCAGAAAAATAACCATAAAATAACCATATAACATCATATAACCAGATAAAAAACAGGCGCTCTCTCAGCAAATCTGATCGTTGTGTCCCATGCTGCCGCAGCTCCCCCCCACGTCGCAATCCAGCTGCGGATCCATCTTGTTGAGGTCGTCGGAGGTCCTTTGACTGCGAGCTGAGCTTCGGGAGCAACGGATGGTTAATCAGCCACTGTTCGTGGTGGTTGGTGATGGCTAGCGTCTAGCACTGGCCCAGGTTGGTCAGTGGTTGTAATTAGTTGCTAGTGGATGATCAGCAAAATGTGGAAATACAAGCATACTCAGTAGTTTAAAACACACATTAAAATGGACAGTTTGGTTGATGCTAAGTCATGTTTTGGCAGGGAACCTGGGAATGAATAGACTTGAACCTGAAAGCCACAAATTTCCAGTTAGAGTATCTACCTATCAACTGGGCATAACAATTTGGGGATTGCAGGATTCATAAGATTGAGATGAGTCTAAATGTATCGACGAGCAACATGAGCAAAGCAAACTTCTGTCACGTTCATCCCCAAACGAAGTATGGTTCATATGAAGTGTGTGCATGATATGTAGATATCATGGGTATCTAGATCGAAATGCCTTGGGCATTTGGCACCTAATGAAAAGCATGTCTTTGTGCATCCGTTCATTGAATTGGGTATGCCGGTATGCCTGTGTGCAACAACTTCAAGTAAACTCAACAGGCGAGTGCATTCATGTATATTTATTATCATTTATTATGTGCGCCTATTTCGAAGTGCGCGCATAAATGAGCACAACTAGATGTGCATGTCAACGTGCACTATGATGTACCCTTTGCACAAATGCAGAAATATTTTAATTAATTAAGTAGGTGGACATGACACAATAGTGGACCCTTTAGCGTGCAAAGGGTCAAACTATTCGATAGCTGCAGGGTTGCACGCTAGAGACTGTCAACAATGGCAAACACTTACAGGTCGGAAGGGAGGGAAATCGGATTGCAAATCCTTATCTTTCATGATTTACAGTTCAAGTCACGGCCTCTCAAATACAACTCCCTATCTTCCTACACTTTAAGCAGTTGAGCTATGTCTGGTTGCTTTGACTCGGTGTTCCACTTCAATTTGCTCAGTTTGCTAATTAATCAGACCGTGGCATTTAGACAAATTAAGTGTATCCTTCGCCCTCGCACTCTACAGACTTCACCGCCACTGAGTGGGTCAGATTTATCTGTCGCAGTTGGACATACGGCGTTGGAGCACCAAGCGCCGTGGCTTCCGCTGTGTCCCGGGGATTCCCGGAGGCTCTGAGCTGCCCGGCAACCCTTCAACGGCGCTCTTCACTTCAGTCTCCCAGAGATTCTTCAGCATCGGTGAGGTTTTCTGAGCCGGCTGTGCTGCAACCAGTGGCTTGGATTATCTTAGATCAGTGTCTTTCGATTTTTTCAATTTCCAACTTTGAAAGAATCCATGGCGCGTTGACAGAATCCATGGTGGGTTGATTGAACACCAAGTTGTTTCACTTCTGAAGTAGAGGACCCGCCAAGCCACAAAAAATCTAGGTCCTAGGCTTTCTAAGGGCTGCCAAAACTTGATAAATTTTGAGCTCCAAAGCTCTCAGGCTCTGCGGATCGAGAACTTCTGGTTGGCCACACTAAGATCACTAACATTGCAGCGCATCAGTAGGCCCGTATCCACTGACACAACGTTTACATTGCTTCCTACCCGGTATGATCACAAAAATGTCTCACTCCATGAACCTTCTTTTGATGGATCTTTCAGGCCCTTCAGTTGGCGAATCTGAGAGCCTTTTGATCTGCCAAGAGGCAAAGACATTTCGCAATTTCGGATGGAGTGACTCAAGGAAAACATCCTCCAACGGCTGACCTGCTTGCTTTCATGCCAGCTGCATCTCACAAAGAGATTTCATGTACAACGACATGTTGGCAGTTTTCAAGCACAGCTATGTAGCATTGATCATCAGTGGTCATCACTGGTGGTCAATCATGAACCATGGGTGACCATGGTGCACCAAACATGAGCTGGGGCTGGCACATGCTGGCACTATCAATGTCTATCTTCAATGGGTTCCCACCAGGAATAGAAACACAAATCGTGCTGGCAAGGACTAACAAGTCTCAATGACCGACAAGTTAAGCTTTGAATTTGCTTATCAGTTCTTCTATGATGTTAGGGGGGCAATTTGTGACCATTGCTTTACGGAGGAAGTTTCAGAATAATATATGACAGGGATAATTTCAGAGAAAGTGCCTAAATATGTGCTGGAGAAAATTGCAGAATATTTCAGGGACATTGTCAGAATAGTTGCCAAAGAAAATGTCATAATATGAGAGAATAGATTTCAAGGAAAAAGTCAAAACATAGAATGTAAAACACCATCATTTTTCATGTCTCATAGAATGTAAAATGGTGCCTCCTAACTATGCTCTGGGATCGATACCAGAACATTTCAATGTCACGGCAAATGTCAAGAATATGATGCCAAATAATGTGTCATTGTTAGCGTTCCACAGTAGTATAGGGCAGGGAAAACCTTTAATGTGTCAAAATCCATCTCGGATCTGTCACGGCGGGCATCACTTGAAGCCAAATATTTTTTTGGTTGTTGCTGTTGGTGCGATGCTGGCGTTGTTGATGTTGTTGCTGGCGTTGTTGTGCTGTTGGTAGTTAGTTGTTTTGTTTTCGATCTTGCTTTTAGTTTTGGCACTGTTGGACATGGCCGGCTGTAGCCTGCAAGTTGTTTCGGGCTATGACAGAACTTCACCGAGTAGAAATTTGAGCGCGTCGTTCCCCGTCTAATGGCAGAGGCCATGAAGTATGCCAAGTAATGAGTCAATTCCAAAAGAAACATGATTTCGCGCACCTCAACATTGTTCAACCATTCGCTATCTAGCCGTGGTAACTTGCCATTGCCAAGGCAAGGTCAAAGGAGCCTGCAGGCACGTCTCGATGGAAGAGTTCTCGTGCCAAACCTGGGGCAAGGGAGCGTTGAAGATCAGAGCTGGTGAAACTATCGGGAAACAATAATGTTTCCCGATCGTTTGACCAGCTCTGACCTTCAACTTGTTGTTCGCATGTGTCCTAAGTTTTATACTCTCTATAAGGTTGGCTGATAAGGCTTTTGGATGGCTAACGGCAGATCGTTGACACGCGGAACCTTTTCAAAAGTCAACCAATAATGTGGATTTTCCAGCCAGCCAGCCATGTTCGATGGCCAAAGGTTCAACAAAAATCGGGACAAAACCCAACCATATCCCACCTGTTGACGTTTATGTCGTTGATCTATGTTTCTGTTTTCTAGGTGTCCTTTGTCGGACGCATGTTGATATGTAACTTAAAAACGCTCACCCACACACAATATCACACGACACAAGTAATTACGTGTGAGCAAATGAGTGGATATAGTGGCACATGTGAGTGCGAATGTCTGGGATGGGGCCCACATTAGAACATAGATTCCAATTTAAGATGTTGAGGCTACCCTAGTCAAGGTTGCCACTGGCCTTCCCGGCAAAACATGTCATGGAAACAACCAAAATCAAGCATCCATTTTTCCAAATGCTTCTGCCAAAGTTATCTTTGCGGTACTTGTCCCTTCTCATTCTTGTATCTTGTATTGCCTGTATTGCTTGGCAAATGACGGATGTGTGGTTCGCACAAATTCGCAATTCGAAAAGCGATTGTAATTTCATCGTGTGTTGATATGTGTTGATTGTTAGTCGTCATTACTCAGAATGGTCAACAACAATCAATGACAACTAATGATGAAAAATGAGATGGTTGAGGCTTTCGTGAACCATGAGGCTACAAATGCGTGCCGCTCAACATTGTTGGGAAACAAATGGGTGACAACATTTCGGTGGCCTCGTTGGAATCTCTTTGCTGGTGAATTCACCTTATCAAACATTCAAGATCTATGAAATTCTCTCGAACCCCCATTGTGATGGGAAGCCATTAGTAGAAAGTCTCGTTGGAAATGTTGAACTGCAACTGGTTAAGACATTCGTTGTGGACGACCTTTATTGGAAAACTGCAGCTAAAAGCCGCAAAGCATTGGCCTGAGGTGTCCGTAAAAGGCCCTCACGACTGGAAGCCACACAGTGAAATCCTGCAAAGACTGATAGTATGCCTGCCAAGTATATATCCAAAACCAGCCCGCAAACATGAAGCAAATCGACCAAAGAGTGAACACAAGTTGGGCAGTGTGCATGACATGTATGTCACAGCATCTCTAAACCAAAGCCAACCAGGTCCTCCAAGCTGTCCACAGCTCTCTGAGGCTCCCTACTTCCAGAAGCGCTCGGTGCCATGGTAGAATCTACAGATTGTATGGTGTCACTGGTGGGGACTTCCAAATACATCATCTATGGATAAGTTCCAGAAGGTTTGCTTCACTTTTTCACCTTGTCATCTTTTGGGCCTGATTTCACACATGGACGTGTTCATATTTGCTGGACAGCCACACATGGAAAAACCACATGTACTCATCAATCCGGGATGGTGGGGCGCACCCATCACCAGTCCAAGTCCATGGAGTCAACCAAGGAGAGTGATGGCCGATTGCTTCGGTGCTGAGGACGCAATTCTGAATGTGGCCTTGCTAAGCACTGTTCACAGTTCTCTCTCCTTTTGATTTGGGGACTGGAGTTTGGCCTTGTCACTCTGAATGTGACGTGTCTTGAGCCGGTGTCGCAACGGAGAATGCTGCCCGTTGGCTGTGACAGGAACTCTGAAGCTTTGGAAGTCTCTCGATACTCTTGAGTTACTCTTGCGTGATTTGAAGCACAAACGATACATACACAGATCTTGTAGAGGGAAATGGCAACTACCAGCTCACAACGTGAGGAGCAGCCTCGGGACTCCCAAAACCCTGCGCCCCTGGTTGAACATCCCACGAAATACAGAGAAATGGGTACGCAACTTGGGTTCACTAAGATAAGCTATCAAGCAATAGATGATCAGCCCTTGTTTGGCATCGTTTCCTTATTGACATGCCTGAGGCAGATTGTGAACCAGCTGGGTCCATTGATGAACCCAACAATTCAATTGCGAACCACCTGTATTAGAAATGTGACAGTTTGTCCCTGAAAAGTCGTTGCTTCATTAGTTCACACCAAAAAAAAGTGTGTCCCTAGAAATTAACAACCCCACATTGCTAGGCATTGTTGCTGGCTATTCAGGGCAGCACCAGCAGTCCCAAAGCCGACGCCCCCTCGGTTCCCCACATCTCGCTGAAGACTTTCCAACTCGGCCTGGGGCGACGGGGTAACTCATCCAATCGATCAGGATTGAATTCGTGTCATTATTTTGAAGATGTATAAGTTCATGAAGCAGCTCGATGATTCAAGTAATTGCTTCATAGATGTTGATGTTTCCTATTGAATTGGTCTGTTGTGATGTGTTCAAGATTTGAAGGATCTTTCCCGTGGATCATTTCAACCAAGATTGGATGATCAATGAAGGGTTCCGGTGACATTGATGGCTCACCTGCCAAACTGATTGATTCGGGCCAACATTCACCATTAGTAGCCATCGTTCACTATCCTTGAAAATTGCACCTGATCATATGCTTCATCATCAAGCCATGCTGAACATTTGGCATCATTAGCATTAACCATGTTTAGCTGATCCTCAAGTAGCTATCAGTTAAACTTTAGCATTGTTAAGTCTTCTGTTCACATTCTTCAAATTTCTTCAATTGGACTCTGGTTGACCAACTCATTACATAACCTTTTTACGCCGATCGTTAACCATCTCATTGACTGCACAACATGCTTCATCATGAGTCATTCGTCGTTGATTGTTTTCAGCTCAACGCTTAATTATAATGGCTTTGAACAACTTTTTTTTTCAACTAAACTCTGCAGTCTAATTCAGGTGTTAACTAATCAGCACGTTAAACTAGGGTTTATTAAACTCAGACTCAGCTGATTTATTCAATTCAACTCTAGCTCAACTCATTAGCCATTCCTTGATTGTCATTCATCATTGATCATCATGAGCTTAATTGCTTCAACTAAGTTTCAACAGCTATAAGCAGCTTCACTCAGTGCTTCTTAATTCATACTTTGCTGATTCTTGAAACAAAAACTTTGCTAGTTCAATCAGCTAGCTGATTCGCTACCAACAGCCATTAAGCAGCCATCAGCAGGGATTCCTCAGCTATCAACAGCCGTTAAGCAGCCATCAACAGGGATTCCTTAGCTTGTTCAGCTATTTACAGCTCAGATTCCTCACTTATTGAATGGTAAACAGCCAGGGATCCTCAGGGATGCTGGGTCATAGCTCTACCCCTCGTCCGCGCCTGCAACCTTCGTTGTGCTGCCTCGGCTCCAGTCGCCTTGGCGTTGGCCAAAACGGCGTCCTGGGAGGCCATTCGAGCCTGGGCGAGGGCACAGCTGGAACCCAATAACTCACTGAGTCTACACTTGATGGGTTACTGGTTGGTGGTTTCGACCAGAAGTAGTTGCCCAGGGGTTGCTGGTTGGTGGGTTACTGGTTAGTGGGTTACTGTTTGGTTGGTGGGTTACTGCAGCTGGTTGGTGGTTAAAAAATATGAGTCACCTACTGGGGAAAATACAAAATGTTTGAAACCACCAACCAGCTACAGTTGGCGGGGTATTTATCAGTATTACACATAGGTTGTGGATTGCATCACAAAACACTTTTTCAAATGTTGTTGTTTTCGAGTTTCAGCAAGTATATAGATGGTTAAATATCAATTTCTTTACTGGCAAATATTGTTAAACATCAACATGGTTGGGGCTTATAGGGAGTATACGTCGCACTCAATAGCAAGTGTTATGAATTATTGGGGAAATGCATACAAGATGCAATGTTGATAGTTCAAAGTGGGGGTCAGTTCGCAACTACCATGGCAACATGTGAATTTTTCGTGGTGAGGTCACCAATGCTTGGATACACCTCATGTTCGGTCAGGGATTTGGGCATACAAAAATGCAAATTCATTTGAATGAATGCATATTGGACAAACATAAAAACAAATATAGATACATATCTCTCTCGCTCTCTCTGTGCGTGTGCTCATGTGTGCGGGTGCGCCTAGAACACTACCTACTCGATTGTTCATCCACAAGCCATGGATAAAATGAGTTGTGGGTTATCTCCAGGATCCTTTATTTACCGGTATGCCGTGTTCGGGTGGTTTCCAGTATCAATGGTGAATCTAGGTCAATCATAGGCCCACGATGCTGGCGAATCTATGGTGATCCATGGTCAACCCATGAGTGCGTCATAGGCTAACCAATCATAGGTGAACCATTGTGTTTCGAACCCCATGCTGCTAGTGAATTCCCATGCGAATAGGAGTTCATACGCGATCAGGATTGTCCTCACCCTTCCATGAACTAACATTTGATATTGCGATATCCTCTTGGCAAAGTCAACAGCAGCAGGTCAACAAGTAGCGATAAGCAACTATAAATCAATCATCAGGTAGTTTGATAAGATCTTCTTGGTAAATCGTTGCTCATCAAATCCCACCGTACTATCCACCAGCTCGTTAAAGTGCTCCTCAACCTCGGTTTAGCACCATCCACCAATGTTTGTGGTGATCCAACCATGAGCTGGTTAAGCACGACCCGACATGTTTTCAACCGTTACTAATTAACCACTACCAGTATCAAAAGTTAGGCCACTTATTTCGCAGTGGTTAAGTAACAATGGTTTCAAAGTAATTGGAAAAAAAGAAAACACGGGATTATTCGTAGTGGTGTATCTTTATCGCCACTCTCGTACAATATAAACCAGCAACTATCTTATCAAGTATAAGTATATACCTTTGTCAGCAACAGTTGGTAAACTTCATTGTCAAGCTAGTGCTCACATCATTTGCAACGGGTGACCACAATAAACATGAGATTAAGCATCTTGGGTCCAGGAAAGTCAAAACCATGGCGAATCATTACGTTAAACACTATTCCAGGTTTTTGTAAAAAAGTGGGCGAGCATGGTTCCCCACCTTTCATAACCAACGCCCTTACCAGGTATCAGTGATGATCTCTGTGCTACCACTATGTTATGTTAGTTGCTTGTTAATGTTTGTCAGTTGACAAGTTACAATGGTTGCACCATCATTCCACTCCGGTAAACTAACCTGGCAATGAAAAAACACCCTTTTATTGGGGGAAGAACTTGAGAAATCAGCTTGAAATCAGCTTTAACTGATGGATTTTCTCCTGGGGAATCAGCTACAAAATGCCGTGAATGATAGATTTTCCATTCGAAATCAGCTATAACTGATGGATTTTTCATTCCCAGGTTAGCTTCACCAAAGCTTCAGCCTTGCGGATCGCGGCACGGCACCGGTGGCTCGCCTCAGCTTCAAAGTGCCGGACGCTGGCCGCAGCGCTTGAGGCCTGGAGGTGGTGCTGAATGGTGCCACCTCCACTGGATGCATCTAATGATGCACACCTGGAGCTACCTCAAGTTGCACAAGTTATGACTGGTAGGTGGGTGCTCACCACCCCGTCATGCAAAATATGCGCAAGTCAAGCAGCCATTTGTTAATGATTCCTAGGGAAAATAAAAAGTGTTTGAAACCACCAACCAGTTATGGATGTAGTATCAACTTATTACTTTAAGTGGATTGCGCATGCCTTTCATGTATCTAATCCACTTATCGAATACCATGTCTACCAGTCTACCATGACTAAATCATGTGTGTTCATGTACTGCAAGCTTAGAAGTCAATATTTCTGTTAATGAACAAACGATTGTGATGTCTGGCGGGGCTTCAGCAATTCCATGACTTCCAGGTTTCTAGAGTGTAATGATCATGGTTAGCGATCATGTTTAATGTATGGTGAAGCGTGGTGGGTGTTGGTATACATGGATGTGCAGCTGGGGTCATAAGCATGACTGTAAGCCCTACAAGGTAGCTTATTATAGCCCCTAGAAACCATGGCTACTGACCACTTACTAATCGGGGGTGCGCATCCAAGTATGATGTGCAGTGACAATGGTCGAGCTTGTGAGTGGTAATTGTTGATCATGGCTTCTAATGGTAGTCATTGGTCACTAGTCAGCCATGGCTGGTACTAATGGTTGATTTAAATAATGGCTCATGATTCATGTTCTAATCTGATCATAAGTCAGTAGTAGACCCACCTCTAACTCTCAGGAAATCACCGCCACTTTTCCCATAGCTTGAGTTACCAAAACACTAGGGGGTCGTATATAGATGGAGATCCACTTGCTCATGTTAAATAGCAAAACCATCACTTTTGAATAGGAAATGGGAAACCGCCAAAACCACCATGCTGAACAAGGAGAGTCCATCTTCCCGAGACTGCGGAATCTATTCGAACATACCATTCACAATCATAGTTAACAACATCCAACCTTAGGAGTAGCCATTTAGAGTAACAAACCGACCATTTTGGAGGTTCACTATGGCTGAAGAAACCCCATATTTGCATGTTGAAGCATGCAACAAGCCACGCACTACAACAATGCTTCTGCTACTGGTGGCAATTGCCAAGAACCATTGCCATGATACTCCATCATTATTCATCAAGAGTAATCTGTTGATCAACCCATGATTGACTCAATGGTAGCCTTTAAAGTACTTAGTCACTAACTCAATGATAAACCATTGAAACAAAAGAACCAAATCGTTAGGACCATCATCCCATCCGATGCCCCTGCGCCTCTGCTTCAGCCTCTCGTAGTTGCGCCTTGCAGCGAAGCCAGGACTCTTCCTGCAGAGCAACGGTGCAGGTCAGAAAGTGGAAAGTGGTGGGGAACCCCAAGTAATCCCATATTTTGTAGAGAGGTTAATGGGTAGTATAAGAACTCGAAGAGTTTCCCTTTAGAAAAGAGTGTTTCTCAAAATAGTGGTGCATGGTTGATAGCAAGCAACAATAGGAAGGGAGACCGCGAAGTTAAAGGGGCAGCAACATGTATGAAAATACATGAACATACACAAACCGTATCTTGGAAACGAAACCCTGACATGAAAAGTCAAGGTTGAGCTTCTTAAAGTGGGAATACGGTAAGTAAACACTTGCATGAAACCTTCAATCACATTGAATGTTGAACTACCTACCATTTTCTGCTTGCAGCGTTGAAATTTTGCGACGCGGGACTCCAACTGTGGGGTTGCTTCAAAACAAATACATCTGCTTATCTTGTGATATCGTTCACGCACACTACCAATTACAAGGACCACTACCACCACTACCACCACCACCTCCACCACCTCAATCACCTCGACAACGAGCATGAGAACAGAAACGATGACAACGATAACAACGGTGACTCCCAGGAACTCCACTGCAGTGCTCCTCCTCCTCAACAAAACGCTCACTCACCTTGAAGTAGTGAGCGGTCGGGCGAAAAAACCGGTCGGTCAGGAGTGGTGCCAATATCCAGCCTTCCTTCATTGAGGAGACAAAATGTATGGCAAGTGGTTCAAACTTCCTGGCATTTCACTGTGACACCTGATTGAAATGTAGCTTCTTTGGAACGTTGCAACAAGACAACCTGACAACGTGGAAAACTGTACTATGTTTTTTATCTCTATTGGGAATATGAACACTTGAAAACAGCACTCATTCGTTTTCCTATGATACAGTCAGAAGCTGCGGTATCAACATCAGCAATGTTTTGTAACGGCTTGTTGAGACCACTGCCAGTTGCCAAAATAAATTAAACATACATTTCAAGGTGCTTTCCACTTGCCCCAAGGAAACAGTGAGGTCACACCACCACTACCAGTTGTATCAGCCAGTTACGGTCATTATCATGACCATGTTCCCAGCATCCGCCTCCTTGGCCCTTTGCAAGGCATTGACCCTCAATTTGAGCTCAACCACCTCCTCAGTTCAGAAACATCGCAGCACAGGGGTCCTAGCATTTTTGGTGGATGGGGAAGTGCCAATATGAATAAATCCAGGTACTGTATGTGCATTTGTGTGATTGTGTGTAGAGTTTTTTGTATACCAGTATAACACTAGAAAAATAGATATACTTTTACAGTAATAAAATAGATATTGATAAACGATACATGGATCCTGGAGTCCATTGATGTCCATTGAACACCAACATCTACAATTCCCAGTAGCTTATTGGAATAATACGTTCGATATAAGATCGCTCAAGCATTTTGATCAGAAGGCAGGAGCTCTTGGGAGATGAAGCTGCAGAGTCTGCAGCTGGCAAAACAGAACGAACATCCACAGGTTTACTTGAAAATTAGGTGTTGCTCAGACTAGGGGTACCCCCCAAATCATCCAATTTAATAGTCATTGAAATTCATTGATTATGGATGATTAATTAGAACCTAACCGTTTTTGGGGTTCCCTGTTATAAGAAGCCACCCATTGGGCAAATACAATAATTGAGTGATGACGAGCAAAGAAAGTAAAGGAGGGCCTGCAAAATTCAAAGTTCTCACCCCAGCAACGGTGTGACCCATCAAAAATATCGAATATAGATACTTTTTTTTCCATCGCCGTCTCGGAGAGTTCAGCAGAATATAGATATTTTTTTTGCCGGGGCGTCAAGGGGTAGAATATAAATAATTGGAACGATAAATTTTCATATAATATTGTGCGATATCGTACCAAATATCATCGTACTAAATATCACACTTGACCATTGCATATACAAATCTACGCAAACCTCCACGCAAAACATTAGATAACATACTTACCAAGAAGAACGTGATTTTTTCGTTTACACTCCTGAAATCTGATTCCAAGAAACAAACAATTCTGTCAAGCTGTCGGTGTTCCAACATTGAACTGTTGCCCAAATCGTTTGCTACATCGTGAAGCCCAAATGATCTTTGCTTCTAAATTGTCTCATGTCTTTGCTTCCAAGTCTTCTCATGATCATTCACTCTGATGATTCCAAGGAAGCTTTAATGATCTTTAAAATCTTTAATGTAAATCGAACGCAATTATCATTCCAAGGTGTGACTGGTGCCCCGCCTCAGTCTGCATCTCGCGTTGAGCCTCTTGGGCCTTAGCTGCAAGCTGCAGCATGACTTGTTTGAATTGTGACGTCACCCGCATCACATGTGTCATTGGTGAGCCGTCACTCGTCACCAGTGATTTTCGTGTGTATAACCTGAGCATGATCCATCTTACACATCGGTGATCGAATGGAACTGCAGTGATGCGGAGATAGAACACAAGTCGATGATCTTAACGCCCCAGATCCAGAGGATCTGAATGCCAGAACAAAAATGTCACTGCATGGGCTCGTGATCACCAGCTATCAGTTTGATCTGCAACCATGTGTGGATGCATGTGTGAACGTAAGCAAAATGTCATGCTTGCCAAACTGTGTAGCTGTCAAGTTCCATAATGCAAAGGAAACCATTGGGTTTGACAGTGCATGCTTACATCTATCTGAACACACATGCAGTCAAATCAGGAACATGCCAAATCATGCCAACATGTGCTTCTGGTTCAGACATTTGTGACCTCATGTGAGAGAAGAACTCCCTTCGGATTCACTTGCAGGTCACATCCGATGCGGAACGATTGGAACAAAGCATCATGTCCAGACACATGTGTCAGCATCCCCGTGCCCAACTAGGATCACAATCACAGCATGCCTGGCAAGGAGTGACAACACTACACCACTGAGAGCCAGCCAAAGCTGAAAGTCTGGCTCAGGTAAGAACAATCTCATGCAGGGATTGCACCCCTGTCGACGATTCTCTTTCAGATTTCACCCGATGTGGAACGACTTTAACATGCTCCTCATTGCCACGCAAATGTTGCTTCTCACACCGATCCCCCACTTGCATCAGATCTAATCATCCGGATATTTTTCATACAGATTCATAAGGATGTGACTCTGCCTGTTCACATTTGCACACATCCGCAGTCAAACCAGGAACATGCCAAATCATGCCAACATGTGCTTCTGGTTCAGACATTTGTGACCTCATGTGAGAGAAGAACTCCCTTCGGATTCACTTGCAGGTCACATCCGATGCGGAACGATTGGAACAAACCATCATGTCCAGACACA
>VSDK01011814.1:195334-210374 GCA_009767595.1 Symbiodinium kawagutii
GCCAAAGCTGAAAGTCTGGCTCAGGTAAGAACAATCTCATGCAGGGATTGCACCCCTGTCGACGATTCTCTTTCAGATTTCACCCGATGTGGAACGACTTTAACATGCTCCTCATTGCCACGCAAATGTTGCTTCTCACATCCATCCCCCACTTGCATCAGATCTAATCATCCGGATATTTTTCTTACAGACACACATCCGCAGTCAAACCAGGAACATGCCAAATCATGCCAACATGCGCCTCTGGTTCAGACATTTGTGACCTCATGTGAGAGAAGAACTCCCTTCGGATTCACTTGCAGGTCACATCCGATGCGGAACGATTGGAACAAAGCATCATGTCCAGCCACATGTGTCAGCATCCCCGTGCCCAACTAGGATCACAATCACAGCATGCCTGGCAAGGAGTGACAACACCACTGAGAGTCAGCCAAAGCTGAAAGTGTGGCTCAAGTAGGGACAGTTGGTGGAAGTGTCTGCCCTCATAGGTGCAGTGTTTGTTGGTGAGCTTGCTGTATTTTGCTGGTGGCGGTCATGAGCACCTCTCTGCAGGGAACGTTAAAGTACGTGCATACAGGGGCATATGTATGTAATGCAAAGGCTTGTTCAAGTATGTGCGTGCAAAACAACATGGATTTTTTAAATAATCACCTACATAGTCATATCTGTGGACATAGTAGGCATGTATGCATGTCTTCATGCAACATTGATTGGCGCATGCAAGCGAGCACATACAAACAATTGTATCTGTGTACACATGCATAGCTGCATAAGTATCTGACAGACACCCATGCTTTGCAATAATTCAGAGCATGTTTGGCACACAAAGAAGCTCTAGGGATCATCACTAAATGACTGATTAGGTCGATGATTAGGTGTCAAGCAGTCAGCCTGTCTGTCTGTCTGTCTGTCCGTCCGTCTGTCAATCAATCAGTCAGTCAGTCAGTCAGAGGCTAGTGAATCGCCAATCACCGGTTTGTTTGATTGTTGATTGGTGACTCAGGAAAAGCTGATTCACAACCAATTGATAGCCAATTCATGGTGAACGGTTGGTCAACTATGAATTAGCCATTCACTTTGGATGGCTGCTATGCATGTATTTCATGACCGTCTCATGTCTAAACATTTAGATCAACACGTTTTATCAAGGTTACACACATGAGAGAAATTCATAAGCAACATGTCACATACATTGTATGGGTATGAATGACAACCAGCCATCTGCCAACTGGGCAGGTAGGTGGACCTTACTGACATACACCACGCGGCAAGTATGACCATTTGAGATTGGTTGCTCAAATGGTTGTGTCAATTCACGACGCACCCGCGATGAAAATCCTCAAGCCACAACTCATTGTCTCTGTAGGATTCTCAGGCATAGGTGGTCAATACCCATCTCTTTGCCAATGAAATTTGTCATCCTTTAACCCTTGCTGGCCATACTTACCATGGCTATCCATGATTAGTAATGCAATTATCCAGCCATCCAAAAATGGTTAGAACAAAAGCAACCTTGATACAAAGTCTTGATGTTCTCGATCAGAATCATAGTTGCTTACTTCCTGCGAATTCTAAGCAACATTATTTGACACCAGCAAACGATAATCATTGCAAAGTATATAGTAGCAGAGATCATCCAACATATATAAGATTAACATCCTCATTCACCATCACTAAATGACAATCGCCAATAGCAATCCTTTAGCCATCATTGAAAAATCATTTATCAATGAGCCAGCTAGTCAAATCTAGTTAACAATGTTTAAGAAACCACTGGCCAATCGAAAAACAATCATGACCACTGGTCAATTGAACAACCACTGTTTACAACTATTATACTATTATATAACCACTATTAACCACCGGTCAATTGACCTTGGCTGGTCAATCAAACACACATTATTGAGCCATCACCAGATGAGAATCATCTCCCCTGAGCGCACTGCCTCCGCCTCCTGCTGCATCAAACGCTGCATCTTCTTCTGCGCCTGCTCGGCAGCACGTACCTTGGAGGGCGAGTCAAGTGACCAGTGGGATCATCAGCTTGTAGAACCTGATGGCTGCTTAACAAGGGGAGGTTTAATGATGGCTGGCTTGACCAACAATCAAGAGGTATGATAGAAAATGAATGTAAAGTGACCAAATCATTAGATCAAAAGGAATCATCAGCAGGGCTACATCACATAGGCAAGTGAATAGATAGATAATTAGATGGATCGATGGAATGATAGATAGCTAGGGTAAGAAAAACAAATTAAGAAGCAAAAATCCATCGATCGATCAACAGATAGAGACAGACAGACAGACAGACAGACAGACAGACAGACAGACAGACAGACAGACAGACAGACAGACAGACAGACAGACAGACAGACAGACAGACAGACAGACAGACAGACAGACAGACAGACAGACAGACAGACAGACAGACAGACAGACAGACAGACAGACAGACAGACAGACAGACAGACAGACAGACAGACAGACAGACAGACAGACAGACAGACAGACAGACAGACAGACAGACAGACAGACAGACAGACAGACAGACAGACAGACAGACAGACAGCCAGCCAAGCAAACAAACAAACAAATAGATAGATAGATAGATAGATAGACAGACAGACAAACAGCCAGCCAAGCAAACAAACAAACAAATAGATAGATAGATAGATCGATAGATAGATAGATAGATAGGTAGGTAGGTGCGAGTAGGTAGATGGATATTTAGATACCTACCTATGCACACATATGTATCAGTTGCAACAATATGTGTTCCTGCATCGCCCATTACATGTTGATGCCTACCATGGCTACTAAGAACCACTTGATATACCACAGTAGCTTCTTGATGATATACCCTGTTGATCCACCATGTTTTTTTTGCAGCTCCCTCACCAGGTTTTCTCACAATGTCTCCCAGGCTAAAGGCTAGGCTGAAATCCCTGAAGCAACGAGGTTTTTGAGCGCGAGAGCTGGCATATCCACGTGACTACCGCTCCACTTGCGTGTGAATCTACAAGGACCGCGATTTCCAGTTCGATTGTGTCTGCGAAGGCCACCAAAGGTCAAATTATTGCTACTGGCATTGGCTCGAGACATTTTCAGCGTAGGTGGTCTCGGATCCACGGTTGATCACGGTTGATACTCATTGATAGTGGTTAATTAGTGGTGATCGAGATTGGCTCATGAAGGCCAGCAATGGTCGATAGTGCTTCGATGATTTGGATGTGCTTGGCAATCATTGATCATCAACGGGTATTGGTAGTAGTTGATTACGATTTAGACCTGTTGAGAGTGGTTTCTCCCAGGTGAAATGCAGCCAATTGAGATGATACACATACTCGTCTCTGTTCCATTCAGGTGCGGCAAAATATGGGTCGTGGACTGTACTCATATCCCGACTTGACTGCGCAGAAGGAAAGGCACATGTGTTGTGGTTCTGACCGCTGGTCATGTCGCCAAAACATCCAAGACTCAATTCGCAAGCACCTACGAGCCCACATAGCGACACATGTACATCCATGAAATAAATACAACAAAAGGAGCCCTAAATTATGACAAAACATGTGAGTTTCAAAGGAAAAAATCATCAAAGGGCCACAGGATTCATATGCGGTTGGTGGTTAGTTCAAGCATCCCAAATACAGCCGCAAAAATGAAATAAATGCCTAAAACATTTTACAACCACAGACCAGACCTTGGTGCTTCTCCAAATAGGCCTACCCCCAAATCATCAGAAATTAAGCATGAGCAATAAACCATCCATTTTGGGGGTTTCCCAATTTTTAGGACACCCCAATCTAGCTCACGCCATAGCCATCCGATCTCAGTCTCCCAACTCGACCACGCCACTCTGTGTGCAAGTTCTCCGCCCTGGAGTGGCAACGTGACGTTGTAAATCCCCACGGCTGCAGCTATGACAGCTACACACAGACAGGATATCATCATTTTCGGGCGGAAATTGCGCCCACAGCCCATGGCTTCCGAGTCTGTTCACCAAAAAGTTTGAAACCTTTTTCAATGGCCACTTATATCATCCGCAGATCGCCACAGTAGTGATGTTCATCACTACCAACTGGAACTACTGTTATATATCATCAGAACCCAACTACCCAACCGTTGCTACCTACTGGAACTGTCAGTCATCTCCCAATGGATTTCCCACTGCAAACCATAGCAGGGCTCTCCTCTCAGGCGTTTTGACCTGGCGCTCCATGGCAAAAATGGTGCTTTCGCAAGCCAGTTTGGGGTCCTCATGGGTCCCCAAAATCATTCAGTTTATTGGTCATTCATATGAATAATCCAAGCATTTTTGTATATTTTTGTCGGTTCCCCATGTTGAGAAACATCCCTAAATGACGACTGATGGATGATTGCGAGTAATGAGGTCGTTGATGATGCTGACTGATGCTTAATGTTTCCATAAATGATAGTTGGGGATAGTGGGATGGTCGTGGTTGCCATGGACCTTCTCTCTCAACTTGAGGTCCGTTATTTTGAACGGCCCCCGTCATTCGCAAGTTGTGATCATGTTTGGGAGCTAAACACACCTTTCGGAGCCTAGCGTGCATGCTACCAGACATGGTACCTGGGTTTAAGCTGCCAAGATTGCTGAAAGTCGCCCAGCCTCATGTACACGAAGGTCAGCATCAAGTGACTCAACTTGTGAACAGTCAAGCACTATGCAGGTCTGCATGCCTATGTGCATGAATGGGAATTGGCAAACGGTTCGCATGCAGTCAAGTGAATATGCCGGGATTGTATGGACTGCCACGGAGCTGCGCGCAATACCAAATTGTATGGACTGCGGTGCCCAGTGCTCAGATGTGCTCAAGACCACCACTTGAAGTCATTATTCCCACACTGGTGGCAGAAGCTCTAGCATCCACCAGTCCCTTACTATGCAAAAAGCAACAGCAATGAACAACAAGGAGCAACAAAGAACAACAAGGAACAACAAGGAACAACAACAGCGAAAAGAACGACAGCAATAGGGACAAGGAGAACAACAAAAAAACAAGAGCAATGAGCAAGGAACAATAAGCAAGACAAACCCACAACAGTCACCACTCCCTGACTGTTTGAATGGAAAATGACCCTGTCTTGCCCAGCTAACACGGTGGGTAATGCACTTTTGACTTTCATGAGGGGGCATGGGGGGTTGGCCAGCGTTGCGCGCTGCAGTTCGCACACGGTGTATTTAGATGGGTTGGTCCATAGACACTTTCCAACTGCTCCAGCATTTGGGTGAAATGTGTGTGTTTGTGCATGAACCCAAAAAACATTTTAACGCATATGCAAATAGGATTTTATAGGTAGGTATGTATGTATGTGTGTCGTATGCATGCACTTGCATGTCATGTATGATTGTTTTGGCTGGACATTGCAAAAAGGGCTTTATTCACTGCAATTCCCGCAATGGGTTCAAACAATATTATCTACACAAGGGCAGTTTTCACCCTCCACCAGTCATAAGAACATGACACTTTCCTTCAATAGCAGTTGAAGGCATTGCTGGTTCGTTTCGTCCCCAAATATTGGCTGGATTTTGGTTGGCTAGTACCGCGACTATGGCACCCAACCAGCAGCCGGTTGTGCGCTGATACTCCCATGTCTTATGTTCACTACCATCACTCCGTCCCTATCGTCACTCATTAGCCATTTTCAATCAGTAAACCAGGAAAGCAATCACTCCATCAAGGCCAAGCGGTAGACTTCGTGAATAGAACCAAGCAAATCCAATCTGATCAAACAATCAAACTCAAGCCATCACTCAATCATTTCACGTGCTGCACGGCTGCCCTACGAAATCCAGCTAAACACCTGGGATGGTTCATACATGCTGAGACCCTCGGAGAGACAAAGCACCAAGGTTGAATAGTTAGCACGTGATGCTATCCAAAGTCACCACTCATCTTGTTGCCTACGAATGGTATTTGTATATATTTTCTATCTGCATCGATAAATACATAGTGTTTTTCAAAATATAGGTATATGTAAATATACCTGTAAATATGAATGTAAATATAAATACATATATTTTTTCAAAAAATAAAATAAAAATAAAAAATAATAATAATAATAGTAATAATAATAATAATAGTAATAATAATAATAATAACAATAATAATATAGATGCAATTAAAATGCAAACCAACCCAAACAAACCACATGTTTTTTGGCCGTTTATGTCAACAATAGGGATCAGTAGAGCACACCATAGTTAGTCCATGATGGTTCTACCTGGTTGGGGGATTCATTTTGTAAATCATTTAGCCATGCCCGGGGATGATGGCTTCTAATTGACCGAGGTGTTGGATGAGTACCAAAAACACCAACTAGATACTGTTGCATACATAATTCATACATACATGGACCTGAAATGGCACCAAATATTATTCAATGGTATTCAACACCATTATGAATAAAAGCGTGAATATGCGCATGTGTTCTTGTTTTTAATGGCAGCTAAAGCTTGGCCAATAAAAATTATAGATATTACCCCCGATCATCACCAACAACAGAGGTGCAATATATACTTATCCTTAATAAATCGTCATAGAATATAACCATTATAGACATATGTTTTCAGAATATATAGCTCCTATTTTAAGTAACTATTTGAAGGATAGATATTGCCCCCTACAGGGAACTATTTCAGCCATACATGATGCAGCATATAGGCTGGCGACAAGCTCGACAAGCACTGTCCCCACCTCTGAAGCCACTCGTCCTTCTACTCGGGGACCTGTTGTGAGAGACTGCTACCGCTTTAGCTGGGGGCATGGGACGCACGTTCACAGGTTTAGCTCACTATATAGTCAATGGGATCTGTTGGAATCACTAGTGGCTACTAATGGTTGACTCATCATGACTCACTCAGTCTCACAAATGTTACTAATGGTTCACTCGTCATGGCCCACTCAGTCTTATACTGCTGAGATCTTTTGGCCAAGTAGCATAATGGAACACATGTAAGCATGACCAATGAATTTCTTTTTCCTGATTCTTCGGGTCGATTCTGAACCATTGATGCTAACCACAAGAATGAAGAATCATAACCAGCACCAATGGAAAGCACTGCATAGAAGATCCTTTCTGTGGATGTCCTTGTCTGACCCATCAATTATGGGGCTTTCGGCTGGCAGTTCCTGGCACAGCTTCCAGGAAACACTGGTTGGCTTATGGCGGCTCATTTGCAATAGAAGGTAACCAATTGGAAGATATACCTGAGCCTGTAATGTTTCGCAGGTTTTCAAAGTAGCGTCTCATTGGTTGGTGAATGGTGGATGTGTAAGCTTCCAACATCGCTGAAACAATCTTGCCGGGGGAGGAGGGGGAGATGCTTGCGATTGCCCTGGTGCCTCCAAGCTATTGGCGCTGACCAAACACGAGGACATTGATGGATTTTGGACTATGGAGATCACATCATTCGAACGTAGCCAAGCCTCTTGGCAATGTGCTGCCCCACTTAGACCTACACTTAAGCCCCGTGTTATGCAAAAAAAGCACGAAAGTGGCACCTTTGCAAGAAGCTGGCTAAACTCAAGCTAGAAGCCAGGAAGAAAGCAAATTCCTACCCAAAGCATCTTCCGGCAGGCGTACCAGCTGTACCGTATGAGGTGACAATTGTTCTGAAGAAATGTACACAGAGATGCCATCCAGGTCAGAGCCATCGTTCACAATCTTGCTGAGCAAGCTGCTGCTTCTGCTTTTCAGGAAGGCGCTGTCGCATGTTTTCACCGTCAACGATCCCATTCAGAAGACTTAGAAACGTCGGGACAGGCTGCAGGACTCCGAAGACTCGCAATGAAGCACTGCAAGGTGCGGGTCTAGTTCAGGGTCTTTGAAGCTACTCGATTGGTGGCAAGCTAGCCAATGACGCCCGAAACCTTGCCACACAGTGCCAGCAGTCATTGTTTGACTTGGAGAAGCACCTGAATAGCCCAATAAAATAGTGGGTGCCAAACAAATCCTAAAATGGTTTTTAGCATAGTGGTGCAAGGGGATGCATATGGCACAGTAAGGAACTATGAATTTTGTGAGCATCCCGTTGGTGGACACTACTTGAACAAAACAACAGAGTTGCCGCACTAAGTGAGGATGTCCAAGGAGCCATGGGGGCACCAGCACACTACCCTACTGTGACAAGTTCTTTGTGCTTCCCGGAACAGTTCCCCTAGTGCAACCTGATTGATTCATCCCAGCGACCTTCGGCATGAAATCTGAAGAGATAAACACTTTTCACATCTTGCCACAAATCTGCAAAGCTCACCCAGCGTGTTAAGCAACCACCACAAATCTCTACGCCTTACATGTCGCGACGACTAGTCATCACTTTTAGTCATTGACCTTCATCAGCAAACTCATCCTTCGTTCTTACTGCATTGATCCCTCTGTAACCATGACCTAGCTATGAATATTACAAACCATGAAATAATAGCCATAACCAACAACCATAGTGAACCATGTGCCATCGATAAGTACGAACTACTAGCGACCATACACATCCATCTGCCCCACGTCGCCCCCGGTCCACATCTCCACATGACGCGGTGCTGAACCTCGCTGGATGAGTTTGAGGAGCATCTGGCGGGTCAAGTCCTGGCCCGCGGTGTCGATGGGTGAGTCTGGTTCAGCATCCACATGGATCAAAGTAGGCATGTACAACTGGTTGGTGGTTGAACCACCCCTATGAAAAATATTAGTCAACCAATTATGTGATAACAACTACTAGGGCAAATAAAAAATATCTAAAACCACCAACCAAACAATGATCAAAAGGTGGTTGAACATGCTTAAACGACTCCATGTAAATTGGCAAATTAATTGGGCAAATGCGAGCTTCCGCTTTCTTGGAAGCAATATGGTACAACTCGATGATTCATCCCGGTTTAGGCGTCAGGTTTGGACCATAATTGCACGCAACGTCACGGGATCATTGATAGGTAACAGCGGAGTCCCACGGAACTCACAACAGTGAACTCAACTATTTCCCGTTGGCTGAATGGCTGGATAGCAGTTGACCAATCGTCGGCATCCATCACCCTTGAATCATCGCTACCGGGGGATACCAGGTACAAGGCTGCAATTACTCCTTGATTCTTTGGTGCTTTGACCCCCAAGTTCTTACTCATCTCACCTAACATGCCTAGTTGGCGCCATGTGGTTTCAACATGTTTCAACCACCCGCCAGGTGAACATCACCAAGTTGTGCCCATGGCAAATTGATATTTCTTGATCTGTTGTCAACTTTTCTGATGCTGCTCTGGGCAACGGTCACCAATGATACTTTGATTTCGATTACTGAAATGTCGCTTCACTTTTCTGTCAAAACAATTAGGTTTTTTCAATAGGAAACACATCAAATCTTGAACAAGGGTATGGACACAGGCACAGGATTTGGCAACACCAAACAAACTTTGACTACGCACACCGATTCGTCGCATGTGGTTGTAACGTGTTACGAACGAATCGGTGGCCTTTTCGGGCTCTGCCGTAGAACTTCTTGAACTTCCAAGGGCGTCGACCAAGTGCGGCCCTATCTCACAATGCTCACCGATGATGAGCCACCAGCACTGATGCTTAACTATGTCTGGTGGTCCCCCTTAGTTAGCTAAGTTGGTTCATAACTAGGGTAACTGCTAGTTATGGTAGATATAACCATAGTTAAATGGCTCATAAACCAACTTATAACTAGGGGGGCCCACCTTCTATGTGATGCTAGGGTAGGTTCTGGGGTCCTGAGCGTCCTTCCATTCATGTTTGCTCCGCACTTCTGCTGGTTCTGGGGGCAGCTTATGGGTCAGAACTGTCGATATTCTCCTTCGACAGCTCCTGGAAAATACCCTCTGGTCAACTAACCTGGCAGTGGAAAAGTCACCTTCTGTTCGGAAAGCCCTGGAAACGATCCATTCATGTTGGATTTTCCATTGCCATGTTAGTTTACCAAAGGGTATTCTCTGAAGATTTCTGAACTCTGAATGCTCTCGGTTGAAATGTTCACCCATCGTCTGGTGATATTTGATGTTGACCTGACCAGACCCAAAGGCGTTTCGTTCACCTGCGTCATGACAACTTGAAAGCCTATTCAGCCCCAGCCACACAAATTCAGGCAGCGTTGATTCAAGCAGATCGACAACGTCTGCATCAAATATTGGAAGTTCTTGACAAGAAAGTCACAATTTGAGAATGGATAAGCCCAAGAAAAAGCCGATCCAATATCATGAGTACTTGATGACACTCTATGTAGGCAACTGTCATGGTTGTAACCCTAATCCACTGCTGTAGTTTAACCGCTTGCGAAATCGCCTAAATCTTGTCCTTTCAGAGGTGGTTTCAAGGTACTGATCAAAATCATCAATATCACTATCAACCACTGCAACTAACCATCAACAACAACAATCTAATCATTTAACCACACTAGTCAACATCACTGTTAATCACTACTATGTTAATCATCATTATAACATATTATAACATATTATAACCACAATTCTTGACCATCATTGCTACTGGCCCCCATGGCATGAAAGGACCCCTTGCTGGCCCAGCGGATTTCCATCCTCAGAGACGGAACTGGTATCGCAGGGAGCCTCTATCGGCATGCAGCTGCATGGCACATGGGGGTCTCATGGAAGGTGTAACTGGCGATCGTGACCATACTTGCTATTCACTCATCCGAGTGGAAACAGTTGTATTTGTAACATGTTGTAGCTGTGGTTTATCACCTTGTAGCTAGTTCATCACCATGTCACCATCCATTTTATTTGGACCATTGACCATGGTTCCAATTACTGACGCTTACTGCATGATCCAGGAAAAAAGATTAAAACTGTGGAGTGTCCCCCGCCGTGAATATTACAAACATTTCCTGAGTCATGACACAAGTGGGAACGTCTTGTAACTATTGGTAGCTGTTTTGTTTGTACTTTGGCGAAGTGTTGAAATTTCGTCCACTAACCTTCTAACTAAGCAGCACAACTGTGCTTCAGTATGAGAGGAAACGACAAGTAAGACATAGTAAGACTAAAAAATGTCAGATGCGGGAAATTGCACAAGTGCTGTCATTCTGTTGCCAGGTGGAAAACAACCGTTTCGATCCGATGGGCCCTGTCATCAACTGCGGCTATGTGTTGAAAACTTCTAAGTTGCTGTTGCCTTGTTCACATATATATGTAGTTCAGCAATGAAATGTTGCCTAAGCCATCCTAAGCCCGTGAGTATAAACACTTCCAAATCAGCTTATCTTTGCAGAAATACTTTCGGTATCCTTCTGGCTTATGGCTGTGGACAATCGTCATCTGGCTGCTTTGGATGAAGGGGTGATCCTCTATAGAAACCCAGAAGTGCCATCAAACGTTGACTGCTTGGTTGCAGTGGGCCCTGGAAAACACAAACACTGAACAAAGAGAAATCGTTTCTAGACCCACGTCGCAGGTTTAGTCCCGAAAGCATTCAAGGGGGCTTACTGGTGTGTAGGGGCACTGAATCATTGAGCCTTTCCCTTTTCAATCTGATAGAAGAAGCGTTTTGGGGATCATTCAACCATTGTTCTCGTGGGTAGAGGATTCCGGGGTTGCAGTACCCAAACGGTTGCAAACCCTACCAGTGCTCCGATTTTCCAGCTATGGATGGTTGGTGGCATGCCCAGACATGCGACCGTCTGATAGAACTCAAGCCAATAAATAAAACCCACCTCGCTGACGCAATAAGGGTGGAACATGTTAATCTGCCCAATTCCATCCAGTTGTAGCTAGAAGTACGCAAAAACCCGCGGATATAACCTGTCATCACCCATCCTGGGAATCCCGGTCAACAACGACTAAAACTAATCATGAGTTCTAAATTGGCAGCACCGTGCTTGACAACCACTGCAGGAACGCTTTGGTTGCAAACCACTAGCAGCTTTGTAATCATGGGCAATCATTGACCCTTATTCGTTTAAGGACACACTGCTAACAACATCTAACAACTATTAAGCCACTAAGCATTCCCAAGCATTGTTAATCATTTATCGACCATGGTCTATCATCATTTCAATTACTATTCACTACGCATGACTGCTACAGTAAATAATATTGATCGCTATTGAGCATTGGGTCATTGATGTCTTCATGGTCGATCACTATCAACAGTTCTCAGCTCAACCACGTACAATGAAATATGCATGATAATTGACCACGATGGTAACCATTTCGAACCATCTTTAGCCACTAAACATCAATTGAGCATCAATTGATCATGATCAATATCGTGATTGAGAAGTCAGCCATCAATTAACCAGTATCAACCATAGTGATTGACCATCAAACCTCAAACAACCCTTGTTGACCATTATAATCTTTGATAATTATTAAAGTACCATTAACCTGGTCAATGCTGATTAAAATGCCCATGATGTTTGCCCATTACACTAGCTCATTGCTACCCATGATCATTGCCAACTAGCATTGTAGCTAAATTAACATGATCATTATCATGATAATTAGTGGTTACTGACATGATCATTACCATTATAGTTATTCAACATGATAATTATAACAATGCCACTATTAGTTGATCAACTAGCATTATAACTATAACCATCAATTAAAACCATAACTATAACCATTAAATTAGCTTTGGTTAATTGATCACTATAACTTTAACCATCACTTAACCACTGCAAAACCCTTCTTCACCATGACTCACCGCCACGCCTCCCCCAGGGCTTCAAGGCACCGGTCGGTCACCCACCTGAACGACCGGTCGGTGCGCTAGTAACGAGCGTCCCATGCCATGGAGCCATCCCAGTGGGAAGGTGTGAGCACCACACCCCTTCCTTCTAGCTACAAATCTCCTTCTAGCTGAACCACCCGGGGTTAACTAATAGGTCACTAGCGGCTAATGATGAGCCTCAATAGTTATAAACCAAAAAAACTGCGGGTCAAAGTTTTCGCTGGAATCCAAAACAACGATTTCGAACGGATTTTGGCGGACATCCTGATTTCACACCCTCCTGAAAATATCCACCCACTGGTACGAGTGCACTTTAGCATTGAGCCACACTATTGGCCGTAAATGTTTCTCTCGTTGCCCTAAAGGAGGGTGGCGACATTGTGCTTACCACATTGCTGGAAACGACAGTGATGGCAAATCACATCCCCATTAAATACCGTCTTGGGTAGTCATGATGGCCAACCAGCAATGATTTTGATTTTTTGCGCAGAAATCGTAATCAGTCTTTCTTGGTTCATTCTTGTTGGTTCCCGTTTTCAATAATCACCCAGCTATGGTCCATTTACAGCAATCGGTCTTTGATGGTTTATTCCTGTTGCTTCTCATTTCCCCTGATCACATTGGCATGTTCCATTGACAGCATATTATTACAGCATTTTAACTAATCAGTCAGCACGTCGTTCACCTCACTTCCCCTTCAGCCTCAGGAACTCCGTGTAGCGCCTTGGTCAAGACTCAAGTTTGCTTATGGATGTGCCACGGCCAAGCCCTATACCCCAGGTACTGTTGATGGATAGGAACCTTGTTGACAAATCCAGCCCTCATACCAAACGACACGAAACGTCCAACACTGGTTGCAAAAACCATGATACAATTTGAATCTCCAAAAACATTGATAAAGAAAAACTGTTCAGCAAGAAGCAAACGAATGGTTCAACACGACATGTTGAAATCATGTTGGAAATATGTGTTGAAGTTAGCGTGCTCCCAAGGACAGGATAAAAGTACGTCAGGAAACACAAATTGGATGTTGACACTAAACAAATCACACTGTTCTCAAATATTTACCCAAAAATTCAAAAATACAATGCACACACCAATGGGTGTGTATATCTAAATGTCCAAGTATGAAGTATAAGTATATTACTATGTCATCTATGTCTGAATGTGTTTCAAAAAATTCAGTCATATACCCCACCGATTGCAAAATATGACTATGGAATCGAATCAGCCAACTACGAATACAACAAAGTTCCGATGAGTTCCGACGGGGTCAACAATGTCAAGAATGTCAACAATCCAACTTTCCAAGAGCAGGACAAACAACCACAGCAGTTGATGCTCTCTCCGGAGAGTAAGAAGGTGCTGCCTTTGATTGCATTCAATTCAGTCCTTGAGATTACCAGCTTTACTCGCTTGATAAAATGTTTTGCAATTCAAAGTTTTAAACAAAGAATCCAGCAATTAGAACACTAACGATGATAAAGCACGGGTTTCAGTCTTGACGCTCCAACATGAAACTGCCACCCACAAATCAATGCTGGCCTGGTTCGATGCCATCCAACACAACCATGCCGCAAAATAATTGGAAAAAATATTTGCCGGGATGCAGTAAGCATCATTGTGTATCGGACATGATCGTATTTACCAACCATCCCAACTACAAAGTAAACTGCACATCTTCAGCATAAACATGTACAAATTTCATCAAATTTCTGTGTAAGCAAGACATGCTTGCAACAGAGGTGTAAAGGCGTACGCTACCGGCAATGATGCGAATGGACAAACCCAAATAGCACCAGCCAATCTCGATTCTCCAAGCTGTCGGCCGAGTCAGGTCATCCAAATGTTTGGCCTGCAGGGGGCAGGAACAATCGGGAGATGCGCTTGGAATCTAACTTAACCACCTTGGATCCACCATGGATTGGCAGGAAAATCCATGACCATTTCATGACTCGCGGAAATTTGCCTGTCGGAAATGTTGATTTACAATCGCAGTCTTGCTAAAGTGATAGTGGTTCCGCCGAACGAAAAAACCATTTCCCTGCAGGAAAATAACTTGAATCTGCTCTTGATCTCACAAGTGCTTGGAATGGATTAACCGTAAGCCAACATGCGCACCATCACTGCAGGATTTCGCCCTTCAACCCCCCCCTTGGCAGAAAATGATGCTTGAGAAGGACACTTTGATATCCATAAACAAACAATCGCATCGCTATGATTGACTCGATACATGCTGCATTCAAAGAAATAGTCCAATGAACAACTATATACCTAGAAACTCCGCCCCTGCAAAATTATCGCTCGATTGTGGAAC
>VSDK01011815.1:6232-41753 GCA_009767595.1 Symbiodinium kawagutii
ACTGTGAAGCTCTGAAGCTCTGAAGCCTTGAAGCTCTGAAGCCCTGAAGCCTTGAAGCTCTGAGGCTCTGAAGTCTGAAGCCCTGAAGCCTTGGAAGCCGTGAAGCTCTGAAACTGTGAAGCTCTGAGACTGTGAAGCTCTGCGGCTGTGAAGCTCTGAAGCTGTGAAGCTGTGAAGCTCTGAAGCCCTGAAGCCAAACTTTGCGTTGCCCAAGTCTAAACGAACTCCAAGAACTTTGCAAACAGAATCGAATGGAAGGAGTTTGTCTTCTGAGAGTTTCCATCCCAGGAAGGAGAACATGGCTGAGATGCAGAGGTCAGTGTGTTTGGAGGACGCTTTCTCACTCAGGCTAAGGAAGTCATCAAAATAAGCAGACCACGCTAATTTCAACTTGGCGTTTCCTACAGCCCACAGGGCCAAGGACACTCTCAGAAAGGCTGTGACCGAAGCTATTGATCCAAAAGGCAAAACCTTTTGGCGAAACACTTCAGCTTTTTGGGAGTCCGGGCAATACATTGCAAGGAAGGCGTCTCTGTGGTATGCATCGTCTGACAAAGGGATTTGCTTGTAGGCATCTGAAAGATCCCAAAGGCGTCTCTGTGGTACGCATCGTCTGACAAAGGGATTTGCTTGTAGGCATCTGAAAGATCCCAACACTTAGCTACCAGCTCAGCCCTTCCATCCAATGATGAACTGGCCCTTAGCCAATATGCCACCATGGACGCTATGTGGTCGATGGTGTGTATGGTAACCCCTTCAGTTTGAGTAACCGATTGGTTTACCATGTTGGCCTTGTAGTCATCTATTGGCCTGATCTTGTTCTTCTGCCTCACAGGGAAACGTTTGGTGAGCAGTGAGTCAGGAGGCATGGATCCGGGTTCCAATGGTCCTTCAAGGAAGCCTTTGCCAACTTCTTTCAAAGTAGCTTCCCAAAGTCCACGATCCAACTCTTCTTCTCCAGAGCTGCTAACAGTCTTAAGGATACTGTCCCTGCTGACCTTGGCATAGGTCCTCAGGTCGTCGCAAGAAACTTTGGCTGGACGAAGATGGCGGTCAAAGACTCCGGACTTCGGCAGCTCAGCAGTAAGATCAAAACCTCTGGTCAAATCTTGAATGAGACCGACATCCTGGTGACCGGATTCCACGATCAGCTTCTCGAAAAGTGCCAGCTTTTTGTCTTTTAACACCGTACTTCTTCTTTGACTCATCGAAGACCTCAACGCCGACTCATCGAAGAAAGCTCGAGGGTGCGGGGGGGCTCCAAGGCCGTGGGGCCGCGCGAAGGACGCATGGGTGGCTCGAAGGCCGCATGGGACGCTCGAAGGCCGCATGGGTGGCTCGAAGGCGGGGTAACAAGAAAGCTGCGGGGTGGTTGCAGAAAAAACAGAAGCAGAATACAAAAACCATGGCAATTATTTTGACAGGGCCGGCCGGTCAACCGGGGCCGGTTGACCGGGCCGGTCAGCCCGGTTGCCCGGTCACCGGTCGGAACCCGTCTCACGCCGCCCTTCTGCACGTACACATATATGTATGATAATGTATGAATAACAGTATAGTAATGTATAATAAACAATCATTGGTGAGCTAATTCCCCCAAACTGCTGGCATGGGAAGTTTATTTAGGGTGGCATAGACTATCCTAGACGGATAAGAACAGCCAACCCATGATCAGCCATAAAACGTGGATGGCGCAAAGGAAAAAATCAAACGACAAATTGTCACAAATGACACTCAACAAGCAGCAATTGTCAATCATTGTTGATGCCACTCAATAGTGAGTCATAAATGTTAACAATGGTCATTGATGCTTTCCAATGCTTGATCATGCCCATTGATGAAACATATAATGATCCGCAAGCAACGTGTCATGATGGGTGACACGAGTCGATCGATGATTACCAATGGCTCGTCATGCTTCGATCAGTGGTTCCAGGGCCACCTAGGCTTGTTTCATCCAGGATAGGCCTCATTCCTGACGGTGCTCATCGTTCCCCCAATATCAGTAGTGTTTCATCGTGGATCTAACATTGATCATCATTCACCATTATATTCTAGCTACCTCCTACCGTTGCTTGCTGCTCCCATCCACTAGATTCAAGCTATGGCTCTTGGTCATCGACCCCATTTGACACGTGACGTAACGGTGGTTCACACCACAAGCTGGTCCTCTGGTCCTAGCGCTGGTTCCTCGCCAAGCAGCGTGCGGTTCGGAGAGTAAGGTCCTCGAAGTCTGCCTGCAATCGTTGTCAGTTGATGGTAGCTGAAGCTGCTGAAGTTGCTGAATGGTTCAGAAGGCTTAACTATGGTTGGTTGATGGTTGGTTGATTGGTTGGTTGGTTGATTGGTTGGTACCTGAATGATGAGGGTGAAGGATGCTTTCTGGTTACGCCCTCGGGTAGATTCCCCAGGCTCTGGAAAATCACCCGCCAAATGGATGGACTTTTGGTGATTTGAACAAGCTAAAAGACTCAAAAGATCTTGAAGGAGAATTCCTTCCTTCAGCAGCCCAGGTCTAACACTCTGCTGGTGGGAAAATGACCGGGAAAAAACGCATGACCCGAAAGAATGGGGAAAAATAAATGGGCAAAAGCGACAATGTTTGCTCGGGGGTTGGAATTGAGTAATTCCGATGATCCACTACATCTGCGTATGCAAATCATAGATCAGGTGGCTTTAAAAAAATGGCGGCGCGACCTCCGCACACCCGACTACAGCTGGGAGTAAGGGTTTCAATGAGTTGCTGATGTCATGATGTTGCCATCTGAACGACGTGGATGTCAACGAAATCGGAACTGCCCAACTTGACTCCAGCAGAAAGAGGGATCTCAGTTCACAAATCAACACATCGTTCGGCGCAGAGTGGGGCAGAAATTCAGCATGAGAATCGATGTAGTACATGGCCCAATTTGCCGCTCCATGTACCTGTGGATTTCTTGAAACAGGTGCTATGATGGTACCCAGTCATACCACATACCGAAGAGGCTGGTGCCACCCGGCCTTTTTGCAGAATATCAAGTTTCGTTCGCTCAAGCACACCTCGACTGGTGCGACGAAACAAAAAACAAGTCTCAAAATGGCCATGCAAAGCATCACACTCAAACGACATCAATCCGTTAATGATCATGGGATCTTTGCAAAGCAGCAGTATTGATCGTTGTTAAGTTGTTAAGCATACTTGCCCAGGAGCATCAGGATCAATCCTTATGCAACTATCAGCCGTGTGAATTGCTTCCAAAGGTTTGATATTGCCATGCTGGAAATATTGGAAATGTGGGGAGCAAATGACTTTGGATCTGGTTTGGGGCACGTTCAGAGGAAGATCATCCCTGAGGTTTTCAGGTGATATCGACGCAGACTGGAAGACCAAAATGCACCTTCTTAAGGAGGTCATTACTGAACGACGTGCAAAACAAATTTTGACTTCACCAACTGCAATCATGAAAGTGGACATCTTGGCTGGTTGGTCCCAAGTGCATTGAGAAACAACTAGTAGCCACAACGATTACTGATCATAAGTGATTGCCATTGATGCGTATTGACTTTTTGACAACAAAATCCAACTATACATTATAATGCTTCTTCAAAATGGCCGCTAATAATCAGCTATTGGCCAGTGATCATCGCAAATCACTGTTTAGAATTATCAATTGCCATCTGTCAACCAAGTGGTCAACAGGAAAAATAGTGGACATTACCATCTTTGTGATGGTAAATGAGCAACCTTCCGACAAACATTTTCCTGCTTCACCAAGTCTCTGACCGAAAAAATCATCAAAGACCATTCTCAATGGCCAGATTTTTCAATGAATCTGACCGAAAAAGGCCATAAATTTAAATGAAGCTGCCACCCAAGAAGCCAAGGATTCCTCATATCGTCCACTCACGGAGCTCATCGCTTCTCTTCCGCTTAAGCCCAGCAGTAGCCAGTTGAAGACGGCCTCGACCCAGAGACCAGGGAGCGACCGTCCTGCTGGGATCTTCCGTCCATCACTAACTATTCATGAGGATCCTTGGATAAGCATTTTGAATGATCCACTAAGATGTTATCAACCATCACTAACCACTATCAACTAGTCATTATGTATCAACTGCTGAACTGTTATTAAGCATCACATTAAGCTATCTTGGCTAGTATTCACTATTCTCAACCATTGTCAACCACCATCAAGGGTCCCTATTGGTGAATACAGGCTCTAGAATGCACCGATATTGACCTTTGCAAACATTCAGCACGATTGACAAGATTGGTCAGCATTACATGAGTAGTCATGATTGCCCCTGGGAAGCATTTCGTTGCTTTCTTGCGGGTTTAGGGATTGGGGATATCACAGGACAATCATTGTCAATCAAATTACTGGCGGTCCCAACCCTCTGATGTAGATTGATCAATAACAGCCACATGTGGCATGCAATTGCTACATTCATGACATTACTAGCCAAGTAACATGAGTCTGATCCCATCTGATGCCATGAGTAACTCACCCCTTCTCAAGCACCGCTCGGTCACAGCTGACCAGCAGCCACAGCTCAGCGATTGTCCCTACCCAGCTCGTTGACCACCAATCATCAATATCCAAGGCAGGTAAGATCCATCTCTTTGATTCTTAGCCACCAACTGACTTAGAGATATACTGTCACTATCTATTACTTGTATATCACCAAATTGTATCTAAATATAACACTAGTACCTATATTTCATTGCTGGCTAAGTGGCACTCTTACTGACACTACCAAAATACCAAATGTCTGATCATTGACTAGCATATCAATAATAGCCATTACTTCAACTGGTAAGCTATTAGTTCAACAGCGGTTGGTAATCCAATATCAATCATTCATAGCAGGAAACCCACCATTTTTGGGTGTTCCCTATGGCTTGAGAAACCCCCATATCATTGAGTCAACCAACCATATCAAATTACCAGGGCAAATGAAAAACATGTCAATCAAACCACCGACCAGCAGTTGTTTAACCCTTGTGGTTGCTTATTATCCCTACTATTACCCATTATTAATGGATAGTTATAACCCACCAGTAATATGAGTCAACCTGCAGGTCATTCATTAGTTAAGCTGATCGACGAAGTCACTTCCACTGGCCACCACCTGGTGAAGCGGCGACCCGCACCTCGTTGGCACGACTGAAGGCCGCATCGGGACCAATGGCGATGACCAAGGCGTCCAAACCTGCCAAGCGGTATGTGGGATACAGTACAATGTTTTTCATTCAAGCTTGCTAGGTCGAATCCTGTAGCTCTGGGTTTCAGTGGGAGTAATAACTAATAAGAAGCTTGGGGTGATTGTAATAGGTAGTGACGCTGTAATCAGCCATTCAAAGGCCAGTATTTATAGGCTTAATAATTATTACAAGCACAACTATTATAGCAATTATTAAAAGCTATAACGAATGGCGATAGGATTGATAAGCAGAAAGGTTGTGATCATTTTCAGCCCCAATCTCAGAGATGGTGGTAATGAGGTACTGAATGGCTTATGATTGGGGCTGAAAATTACGAGAAAACTGATTAAGTAATTCAGAAGGCTTGTTCATGATTGTTATGATTGTGGCTTATGATAATGGTTTGGCTTCTGTCATGGCCTATAACAGTTAATTACAATAGCAACGGTTGAACCCTCGTCAGAAACCCAAAAAAGACACAAACAATTGCGCCAGGGAAGTCGTGGTGTGGCACTCAGCACTCGAAAAATCCACATCAAGCTGAACTCGTGCAACTCGGGGAGTTTCAACTGAGACAACCATTCCCTGAGCCCGTTTCCATGGGTGGTACATCTGTGGTGTCAACGCCATCAGTGAAACACAGCTCACCAGCGACCCACTTGTGACCCCGAAAAATCTGCATTCCCAGCGGGTTGTCATTCCCAGCACCCTCTCGATGAACCAATCCATCAAGCGATGAAGGCATGGACCATCAATGGCCCCTGCCTTCATCCATTGAGCACCATTAAACCACCAATGTTCTATGGATATCTATGCTTTTCCATGGTTATTAACTACCAGCTGGGTATGTGCCAAAATAGTGGTACCCCCCAAACCAATGGCTTCTGTGTAAAATAATCATTTTTTGGTGGGGCCCATTAGTTACTCAATTTTGGCACATACTCAACTATGGCTCTCTATGCTTTTCCATGCTCATACACCACTATTAACCACTATTAACCACCAGTTTCCCCAATGACCAACCATATCAATGAACCACCAGTTGTTAACCTTAATGACTAGCAAATCCACCAGTTTCCTTACTGACTCTGGTTTGAACCACCAGCAGATCCCCCAGTTGCCTTCCGCCCTTCGCAAGTCTTGCAGCTGCCGCCAGCGTTGATGACACGCCGCGGCCATGTCCAGGTCGCCCATGGCGGGCGGCCACGTAGCCATGACGCGAGGGATTTCGATGGCGCGCGTTGAAGCGTTGAAGGCGAAAGCTGACATCTTTGGTCATCAAATGTCACTTAACTAGGGGTAACTACTCATCAATGTGACCCTGATGTCATCAAATTTAGGTTATAACTCGGGTAACTACCAAATTGAGTCGTCATCAGGGTTTAGGCAATGGTGTTCTGGGTCGATTTCGCCGATGTCCCGAGTGCTGATGACATCGCTGTGAGGTTGTTTGCTTCACAGCAGTGCTTGAAACCAGAGCGTGATACTTCAGTATTATCACGAAATAAATGAAATAAATCACTATTTCATCGTTGCAATCATCATTCTGCATCAATACTAGACCATACTAACCCTTCATTATTCACTGTTTCTTCTTAGTTGTTCACTGGCAAATCAAAGAGTTGCTGCATGGACAATTTCTTAATCAGCTGCAAACACCATCGGAGCCATGAAGAATTCATGTGATAGCTTCTTGCCTCCAAAATGAGGAGCCTAAGCCTAACATAGACCTCGCAATAGAATCTACCATCAAGTCTTCCTGGGCTGTTGTGGTTACCACAATCTAAATATTCTAAAAGTGAAAGGGTCACAGCGGAACCCAGTAGCTGCTTTAGTCTTGATCACTATTTGCTATACCGTTGGACCACCACCAGTATCAACCATCACGAACCACAGTACCAGCAACTACTGTAATGGTTTGCATTTATGGCCACTATCTAGCTACCGGAAAATTGATAATGACTAAATATCAATGTTGACCATGCAGTTATACACACCCGTAAAAAGAACTACGAAGCATCATGTATCATTGTCGTCAAGGATGGGTTGTGGATTCGCCATACTGCGGATTGTTTTTGTATGTTAACCATCACTCACCGTTACTGCCATCACAATAAACCTTCGCGACCATGCCATACCACCAATATCAGCCATCCTCGACCAGCATCACTGTCAAGTAGCTATCATCAAGCATCATTAACCAGCAAGAGTCATCAACCAATCCTCATTTGTCATTACTAAACCATCCGTTGAACCCATCAATCATCATCAAACATTACTGGTTATTAACCATCCATAACGATCATTCATTCACCATCATTCGCTGTCAATCGCTCATCCATTAGCCATGAATCAGGCAAAATAAGTCATTGACTCACCGTCCACGAACCCTCAAGATCAACCAACAAGCACTTGATCGTCACAAATGCCAACCATCATGAAGGATCATTCACCATCACTAGTGATTACTAACCCATCATCCTTCACCCAGGATTAGTGACTCGGACTAGTCATCAACTAACCCTTTTCCCATCGTTGCTATATCCCCATTGATACAATTGATTATGACTAGTCATGTCTAATATCAGCTAATACCAGTCATGGTTACTTACCTGGTTATCAATACTAGTCTGGATTCAAACCAGTTTAAAACTATAGTAACCTCTCAAACTGGACATCAACAGTTTAACTATAAGCCAGACTAGTTTAACTGGTAGTTCAACTGGTATTCATATCCAGTTTAAACTGCTTACAACCAGTTGTTCAAATTTCCATCTTCAGTAGCACTTTGAGTCTCACCCCGAGCACCTCACAGGCTTTGGGCCCCAGCCGTTGGCCCAGCAGCGCCAGCTTCGCACGGTGCGGCGCCAGCGGCAGCAGCAGGGCGCGGTGGCCCAAGGGTGTCAGGGTGCCCTGGGAGAGGAAGCCCAACCTACGAGGCAGGTGGGTTGCCGGGGTTGCGGCAGTTCTTTGGCTATGGGTCAATATTAACCAACCAATAATGGGGGATAATAGCCAATAATGGGGTTGGGTGAGTTGATGGCAGTTCTTTGAGGGGTTGGGTGAGTTGATGGTTGGTTGATGCTGAGGGGTTGGGTGAGTTGATGGCAGTTTTGAGGGGTTGGGTGAGTTGATTGGTAGCCATTTCATGCTTGGGTGATTGTGGTTATTGGATTCATGATGGTCAAGTAATGAGTTATGGTTGGGTAAGTGATGGTTGCTTGATGCTTAAGATGGTAATTGAGGCTTATTTGGTGGGTTGTTGAAGGTGAAATGTTGACTTGATGATCATTTGATGAAATCTTGGTTGTTAAGTTGTGGTTGATTGTCAAATGAGGCGGAGTTGACGATTTTCAAATGATTAAACATGGTCGATTGGGGGTATGTATGTTTAATGATTGCTACTTGATGGTTAGCACGATGGTTCTTGTCAAGTGATGCTTAGTTGAAACTACCCATGGTTAACCACCTTCATTCCCATCAATGAACCACCACTGTTCACCATGATTACCAGCCATCACTGATAAGCACCATTATTCACCATTGTGGACAACCATCGATCAACCACTATGAACCACCATCATTACCCATCAATCAACCATCACTTTCACTCTTATTCACCATTCTTCACCATCAATTCACCATTATGAACAGCCATCACTTATAGCCACCATTATTCACCATCAATTCACCATGATTAACAGCCATCACTTATAGCTGCACCATTCTTCACCATTCCCCTGGTTATCCCCTGGTTGTCATAGCAGTACCTCAGCTCCACCGTTGCACCTGGTGAGTTGCCGCAAGGAACTTCGAACGGCACCTGATCAAAGCTGCGCCGGGTGGAGCGCCTCAAGCGTTCCTCATGAGATTTCCTTCAAATGAAACCCGGAAAAATCGGGATTCAGCTATATATATCTATATGATACTGAAAAGGCTTCATTATTGTCGAAATGATTGTAATTACCTCAATTAATCAATTATATCTATATAATGATGAAGGTTTATTTGATGAATTTGATTTGTTGAGGACTATTATATAGATATTTTTGTTTTATGAAGCCTTTTCAAGGGATTGATTGATAGCTATTAATGGGAGGTAAAGAAACCCTCTAATGGGGATTGAACCCTTGAGGTTTATCGATTGCTGGGATGCAAGTAAAAGACGGATTGATTGTTCTTATCTTCAAAAAGCTTGATTGCTTTCTACGAGGCAAGAAGCCCTTGAATGGGGATTTTTGCCAATCAATTTGGTTGCAATGGAAAATGTAAATTTACCTATATAAAACTGGTTTACCATGTGATAAACTGGTAAAAATCATGTTTGTAAAATTGGTGGAAAATGCTGGGGTTTACATCACCATGTGATAAAACTGGTAAAAGATGCCGTTTTACCACATGGTTTATAGCTGGCTCACCTGTCAAACGTGGTGATCTTGAGCTGCCAAGTGAGTTTACCAAAGGGTAACCCTGGATGGTATCATTGCTACAAGTAACAAGGGTTGATATCGTGAACCTAGGGTTGATATCATGAACCAAGGGTTGATGCGTGTGTTTCCTTTAAGGAAGACTTGCAAGCAAGAAGAATTATTATTGTGGGTTCAGAATTCCAAAACAAACATGTGGTGTGATTCGACATGATTCCACTTTTCTGTTCGAGGAACAATCCTTTTGGAAATTACCAGAATTCACAAAAAACATTATGTGGTTTGCTTGGTATATTTCTGTTGTGATCCCCGATTCCAAGACACCACTGTTCACAGTAATCAGTTTGGGGCCCGGGGCTTCTCTAGGAGACTGGTGCATGCTGATTGCATCAAGTGGCAACTGATCAACCAAAAACCCAATGCTTTGGACACAACCATGCTGCCAAATGCTGCTATTTAACTGATGGTCCATAATGAATGGAAAATTGATGGCTACATAATTTACATATAGGCACTGGACTTACTAATGGTTGTTCACCTGAGTTGTTCAGGTTTGATGCATTTTCCTTCTCTGGAGAACCTGATGAAAAAGAAACACTTCGATTAAGCGAATCGATAGAGCGGATCTTCAATTCACTGCCGTTTGAACCACGATGATGACAGAACGAACAAATAGAATAGGGAGAATCATGCTAAGCCACATCGAAACAATTACACCATATAGTAAGTAGTTCTCAACAAGCTAGTCACAGGCATCATCTTATAGGGCAAGACAAGCTAATCACCAAAAAACATGAACCTATGGAAGCAATATTCAAAAACTGCACATGTCAGCTGCCAGGACAGAATTTTGGATCACCCACAGTGGAATGCCAATGGAGGCTCCATGGCACCTGGATCAGGAGGGTCAAGAAGAGCTTCGCAGGCATCCACGCTCGACTTCAGAACTTCTGGAAGACCTCCGGGGTGCTGTGAAAACAGGGGGCTTCTCCCAGTGTCAGGATACGGAGGTTTATCAAGTCATAGGGCCGTATATCATCAATTATTGATCACTTAATCATAGCAAAAAAAATAAACCAACCATTTTTGGGGATCCCTTATTTCTAGAAACTTTCAATATGCGTCCTGCATGTCACAGTGTGAAACATCACGGTAGATCTCCAGTGTGAAGCTGTCTTGCTTCGTCACGTTTTTACAGCTCGGTTCACAGGTGGTCACACGATCGTTCGGTAATGGGTATACAACCAAATCGGAGAAGAAAAATAGCTAGCAGCAACCTACAATATCCAATCAACACGATCATCGTGTCATTATACCAGTATTAACCATGGAATGCCATGGGCCACTACTGTTGAGCACCATTCAGCCCCATTCACAAGATCAAGAATTAACCATGGGCACAGCCGTCGGCCAGTAGCATGAACTAGTATGGTTGACCACTCTAACACTTCAACCAAATCATTGGTTCATAATGATTACTGGTTATATAATATCTCATACATCAAACAATTCTTAAACAATCAAGTCTTAAGCAAAGCTGGCACCGACTAACAAAAATCAGACTTCATAATGAACCTGTATTGCATTAACAAATCATCAACCAGTACCATTATACACCACACCCATTTGACCCAAGATGTCGTCGCCCTTGTTGCGTTGCCGTTGTGGTCAGCGCCTGTGGCATAGACACGTAGCAACAGCTCTTCCAAAGGCACTCGTCGAACCTGGCGGACTTGATGGCCCATGGTAGTAGCAAGGACTACTATCCAAGCCGCGCTTCCAGGTTCGTGGCATGTGGTTGTGGATGCCCTTCTACATTTACTGCACCTGAGCTTCGCAAACATCACAGGCTTACTGATGCTACCTCGTTGCTCCTGATTTCCGAATGTTGATTTCGATAGCTGTTTGGTGAGTCAATGCGCAACAACAACTAGTCATATTTAACCACGCTTGATGAGCAATATTTGTTGTAAACATCAACTGACCATATTTGACCACCATCATCAAACCCTATCAACCATGGCTGCTTAAGCCAATATTCACTGTGAATTAATCACTAGCAGCCCCCATCAATAAAAACTGCTTGGCCAAAGTCAACCATCATGAAAGGACCATTATCAAGGACTATGATCAATGATCATACTGTATTCATGCATGTTCAACCATCATTACGAACCTATGACTAAAGAAAAAGACTAAGGACACTAAACTGCAAGTCAAGGACATCTGGTTTCGTTCGGCAAACCATCTATGAGTGTTGCTTTTCCACGCAACCAGGTTAGTTTTCCCAAGGGCAACCATTATCACTATGAAAAACCATCATTTCACAATAAACTAGCATAAACTAGCCATGAGTAATCACCACTATGGTGGTCCAACATCATCATTGTTCGCCAGGAACAACCATCAATCAACCCTGCATTCACTGGCAGTTGACGATCCATCAACCACCAACTCACCGTCAATCAACCATTTATTAATCACCGTCTATCCAAGCATCATCCATTCATCATCAATTAGCTGGTGGATGGTTGATGATTATAAGATGATTAGTGATTATAGAATCACCCATGAATCATCAACCATCCATTAACAATTAGCCTCAATGAACCATCCAACAAGCATCCAATCAACATCCATTCGCCATCCAATCAACATCCATTCGCCATCCAATACAGTAAACATCCAATCAACATCAAAAAAACATTGAAAACACACTTCCAATAACCATCCAACAACACATCCAATAACCATCCACGAACGATCCGTCGCCATCAAGACCCCATGAATCATCGCCTCGGCGCCGGCCTCAGGCTCCTGATGCTCCTCCATCAGTTGGTCGTGGCAGAACTTGGTCACAAGGTGGACACAGATTCCTGGCACGGTCGCCATCCGACGACCTGGCACCCATGAAGTCATCAGTTAACCAGAAAATCTCGTGAAACATGATGATGGTTTACTGCCATCACCTGCTTTAACGGGTTAATCATCAGATTAACCAGGTGATGATGGTTTAATCATCTGTCATCATCTGTCGATTGATTGATTAAACCATGGTTGTTAGATTAAACAATGAATTCACTAGAAACAATTTCATTCAAGGACCATCGCTAAACTATCATCAGACCATTCAACTACCTGCCGGTTTGATGATAGCTTGGTGAATGGTTGCTTGGTCAATAAGCATGGTTAGCAACCAGTCAAATGGTGCTTTTTCACTTGATTGATTCAACCATTCAACCACCATCGTTGCTTATCATACCCAACTGTTAGCCATTATACGCAACAATGGTATAACCCCTGGTGGTAATAATTGCTATAAAACCCCTATAAAACAACCATTGATGGTCACAACCCCTACAAAACCGCGAGCCAAACCCTGGTGCCCTACCACTTCCGGCCATTGTCAGCCGGCCTGGCGCCACGCGCCCAGCACGGCCGCGACGCTGCCGCGCGCTGGAGCGGCACTCGAAGACATCCTGGTGCCGTGCTGTGCCATGGCTGAGGCTTGGGGTGGTTGAGGTGGCTCCTGTACGAATTGGTGATGACCCTGAACCCACGATTGGTGATGACTATTGGTTGATTTTTTGGTGGTCATCACCAATAGTCATCACCAACAATCACCTCAATCATCGTTATCAGCTGAGGTTTCAAGCAGGAAAGTGGAAACTGGTTGAGCACGTACCATCGTAATCCTCGAAGTGATGATTGAGGTGATTTTTGGTTTGGTGGTTGGTGATGGTTCTATCATGGTGATCAGGAGGGTTTAAGAACGGCTTGGCAATAAGATGATGAAATAGTGGAGCATAGTGGTGATGATTGATTGGCTGGTGGGTGGTTGAATTACGCTTCAATGGTTAATAGTGCTGCACACATGTAGGGAACTGTTGATTCATGGATGCTAATGCTGGATAAGCACATCACAGACTCATGGTCCTTGACCGTGCTTAAGTCTGTGTGGCTCATGGTGCTAATCATCATTGATAAGAAATTATGTTGATGACCAGCGGTGGGTCACAGTTCTCAGCAATAAATCATCCGGTGACAATCATCAAGTGAATGTTTCTCAAAATAGAGGTACCCTAAGAATGGTTGGTATATTATTATAAATCATTACAAATGACTACTAGTGGATGATTTGGGGTGTCCCCTATTTTGAGAAAGCACCAAGTGATGGTCACCTGATCGTTTGATCAAACTGTTTGTGGCGAGTTGACGTTTTGCCAATGATGAGAGTTGATGGGCAGTGATGGTCAATCATGGCAAACAATTGTTCATCGATGGTTGCTTATGGATAGTGAATGATGATGATGATGATGGTGATGATAATGATGATGATGATGGTGATGATGATGATGATGATTTACATATTTCACAGAGTCAATATATGTATATGTATATATATGTAACAATAATGTATGAATATGTATAATTACAAACAGTTTTTCAATCAACAATTGTATATGATATTGTATGGTCATATTTGCTGCACACAGAGATAGTCAGACATAGATACGTACACTCAAGTACCAGTTGGTGCTTCTACATAATGCATCCCAAACATGTTCTCGTCAATGAGAATTCATCATCTGCAGCTATGGTAGAAAATGACAAAAACTTGAAACCATGAACCAGCAATATTCCAGCCGTTTATCAAACGTTGCTCATGATCATTCACTGCTATTGTAAACCGAACATGACCATTCTCAACAACTCTTGGGGACCAGAAATTATATCCATAGTTTCAACCAAAGCATGAATTTTCATTTCTGATCATTGTTCACTACAATTCTTCGCCACCATGAATCGTTACAAATATGCTCAAGCTTTCTCATTGCTACTCCTTACGACTAATCGCGATCAAGCATAATCAATGTCACCAATCATTGTTCACCTGATGCTTTCAAATTACATGAATCACATTGAATCAGATCTTCGGTCTCCCGTTGCCAATTCGTCGTCACAGCGGTCACCTGCAAACTGGCCACGCGTCGTCCACTGTCATAGCGCAGCTCCTTCACATGGCCTGGCCGAAAGTTGAGCTGATTTGGTGCAACCAACCGCCGTTCAATCAGATTTACATATTATAATTGGTTATAATTAATATAAATGTTACAGCTTATAATGGTTGTTGATAATCAATTCATCCCAACATATCATCAATTTCTATTAGTCAATTCGAATAATGTTCTTTTTTTGAGTGCAGCGAACCGCCTTATCAATTTCTATTAGTCAGTTCAAATAATCATTGTGTTTGATGCAAAGAGGTTCAAAACCACCTTTTCAGATTTAGTACATGCAGCCCTGATGAGCAGCAGGGTGATGGACCGAGCAGGGTAAAACACCTTGCAGCCCAAGTAATCTGGTTTGTGAATCAACCAATCACCTTGATTATTGGCAAAAATCAAGAATGTCAATGCAACCGCCAACTAGACATGCTCTTCTGAGCAGCAAAGCTTTTGTTTGAAGACTTGTCTGATGCGTTGTGAATCATGTGGGAGTGAACTAAAATGACGGATGAAAAGGAACCAACTCAATTGAGTGAACACATCCAAAGAAGAGCGACTTTCCACCTTTGGATTTGTGCCAAAAACCAATATATCGACTGTGTAGCAATGCATTTCTAATCTTGTGCACCTCTTTCAATGAGTGTAGCTCCGAAAAACTCAGAAAAGCTTCATTCAAACAGTCATTTGGAGCTGTTGGCAAACATCTAGCATTGACATCCGCGCTCTGTCCTGTGTCAATGACCACCCCCACATCATCGATTGTGATGCTGGTTTCGGCAATGTTGGTCGCCAGTACGATCTTTCGGACACCGGGAGGTGGACGATCAAACACCAGCCTCAGGGTCAGCAGCCATCACCTGAAGTATCAAAAAATGCATTGCCAACGCAGTTGCCAAGACCCTCAGGATTGTCCAATCTTCATGGAAAAAGTTGGTTGATTGGGGCTACTCCAACTTACCAACTTATGACTACATTTTCCATACATCCATTTCTTGCCTATGTACGTCAAACTCAAACCCTTTCCATGACTACACAAGCAGGCATGCCAAGTAAGCATGTGGTAAAGTATGAGGAGCTTCTTACTAAGACTTGGCTTGTTTCAGCAGGTGAAGACCTGCTGGATCATGCTAAATTTGAAAGTTCCAAGTCTATTTCAGTTGAACACTTCCATTCGAAGTTTGTGGGGAACAATCATCCGTAGATCTTGCCGGTTTTTCATTGCAACATCTAAATGTGCGAGCAACAACAAATGTTTTTTTTGCGGAAAATCAGCGCTGGTTAGTACTGGCTCTCAATCGTCAATAACAATCGAAAAGGATCACTAATGGCTGCCAATGTTTCATGCGGACCTTCCATTGCATCCAAGATTGACAAGTAACGATTCAGGAGAAGGATGAATGGTATTTCCAATTCGCCAAGTATGGTTGATATGATTGCTTAATTGGCAACAAAATGAATAAACATGAGTACCACATGCTTGCAAGACCATGAGCAACCATTGCTTGCCGATTGCAACATGGACCTGGTAGCAGTACATTTCGCTTCAAACAGCTTCCTCTTTTTGGAAACTGAACAGGGCTAGTACTGTCCGAGACTGATTGCAACCATTCCTACTAACCACTACTGCTGGCTGTGTAGCCTTTATCATATGGCTAACCATCATGATCAGGATAGGGCTATAGGACCCTAATATCATATGGTGGTTTCTCAGAATATGGGTACCCCCAAATCATCCAATAGAAACCCTTTATAGTAATAAACCAGACATTTTTGGGTTTCCCAATTTTAAGAAACCCCCATATGGTTGTATCGCCATTCCCATGTGACTACCATGCCTACATCGATAGCTGCTAGTGGTTGCTCCAACCTTCGCGGTTGCCCAAGTAGCTGCTGATCTTCGTGCTGTAAAGAGCTATGCAGGTTCAAGATCCATGAACTTGCAGGTTCCTGGACGACCAAGTCGCGACGTTCGCGGCGATGTGAAGACTTCAGCGATCAAGTCGTTAACAACAAGGGTAGCTCAGCAACAAGGTCAAGGTTTGCTTGCCTTAACAGTTTGAGGTGATGGTTTGCGTAACCACAAGGTTGAGGTTCGGTTCACCCTTACTGTTCAATATCTATGAGCTTGTTGTTAAACAAAAAGCTTCTGATAGGTTGTGGTTCGACCTTCATTGTTGGCTTATTGACAACCATGGCTCAGCAATGCAAATAAATGGTTAACTAAGAAGGTCTATCGACCTTCACTATTGGTTCGTTGACACATGGACTATGGTAATTCTCCAGTGCGAGTGGTTTATACTGTAGACTCATTGAGAGTAGCTAAATATAGTCATCAATTATCATAGTCGATGGTAATCACAAAAATAAGTAACCACCAACGGTTCACCAACTAGCAAACACCGAGATTGAATGCTGAACCCTCAAACAAAAACAACATCATCAAAAAACCTAAAAAAGCAAAGGTATTAGCTGTAATCCACCCAGTCATGAGTCCCTTCAAACAATAGTTGCTTCAATAGCAGCCACACATATCATGACTATGAGAGAATCTTCCTGGTCAACAGTTGGCAACTTCTCGTTTCAGCTACACGGGTATGTACATCGAGCTGCTCATTCCAAGCTCACTTCATGTGGCATAGTCATTTCACTTTTACACAACGTTGGGCTACCAGCTTCTACTGCCAAAGACATGGCAAGACTGGCAAGTTCACAGATTCCTCACGGTTGAAGTCACGCGTGGTATCCCCCATGAATAACTCAACAAAAATTGGGCTAGCAGCTTGCAGCTCCATCCTGCAGGGCCCAGGGCACGGTATCTTATCAGTGGGGACTCATCACCTCAAAATTCATCATCTCAAATATGGAGAAAATAAACATGGTCAGAATGGTCAAACCACCAACCAGACCACGAGCGGATGGCCAAAACTTCTCCTTCTTCAGCTCTGGACACGCATCCAGCAGCGCTGACCGCATTGCTTCAATCTCTTTAGCCTCAAAATCACATCCCAAAGATTTATGACCCGAATGATACACTGTGGTATCATGACCTGGAAGTGGAAAATTGACTTTTCATAGTTGGTTTACCTATCAAGACTGGTGTTTTCTAGCTTCCAGCTTAGTTTGCCAAAGGGCCACCTAAGGACACCCAACGATACCCCAAATTGCCTTGAAAATGGTTGGTGATTGATGGGCATCTGAACAAAAACCATTTCAAGGATAGGTATAATAAGCAACAAGGATAACCAGGAATAACTCAGAAGGATAGGCACAGCACTCCCCTAGGATAAACACAACAACTGAAGGGCGCATCAGGGTGACCCTAGCGGCCCTAGCGGTGGGAAAACCCACGCTGGGAGTTGTGGCTCTGCTGGGAGTTGGCACAGTTGGCAGCTGGTGACAACAGCTCAACTGCCCAAGTCAATCCCTGGAGCTGTGCCAGTTCGCACCCTGTGAACCACGATCCACAACGAGTACCGATGGCAGCCCGTAGAATAGATCGTGATCATAGAGAAGAGCCCGTAAATGCCAATGATCATAGATAAACAGGCACAGTTGCTCGGCAATATATTATTGTTATCATCTATGATCATTATAATTCATCATACGTGAATTCAAAAGCCAATTTTTGTTCATGATAATTGTTCGTCATTCATCAACCTTCATCAACCTGACAATAATAATCATATAAGACATATATAATGATCATAGATGGTAATTTGCCAATAGATGTTAGCTATTCATCAACCTTCATCAACCTCATCCAGAACCCCCCCAGCAATTTGCCCAAAAAAACAACGCCGCGCGGACCGCTGGAGACCAAGGCTCGCCCGAAAGGAAGACCAGAATCGCTCCCTGAGGACCGTCCGGACCCTGTGGCGGAGCTTGGGACAGGAAGTGTCGCAGCAGCTTCGCAGCCAGATCCTGGGAACGGCGGAGCTGCGAGCCGGGACCCGGCCATGGAAGATCGGTGGCTGTTGAAACGCCACTGAAGTCCAGGCTACCGAAGCTGATCTTGAGTGATCTTCACTGGGTTTCCTCCAGTCTATTTAAATGAAAAAAACCTGGAGTAGCCTTAAGGGATCTTTAATCATTTCGAGTGGTTTCATGCTTGGGTCCATGATTTTATCAGCCTTTCTGCACCTTCAACCCGCGAGATATCGGAAGGAAACCACCCGCCTTAGCACACAAAAAATGACGCAAACAAATGCCTGAACGTACGGGGCGCTGCAGTGAAATGTCCCTGTGCAAATTTACCTTGCTGGGAAAATACAATTAATGTTAGGCAAGCAGATCCGCCGTACGCACTTTTCTGGCACACCTAGAGCCACTGTAGCGGTATATGAATCAGCTCTGTCACACTGATAAGTTCAGATACTTACACAGCATCACTGTACATGGGACATGTCTAACACCCCTCCTCAAATCTTGGCGTCAGACATGATTTGTTCACACCGAGTCTTCGAGATTCAAGTGTTGGAAGTATGTTTCAATGAATGAACCCCAACAATCCTGATACTTGCCATCCACCACAATTTCTCTGAAGACTTGGTATTTGCGACGATCACTGTCACTCCACCAAGCACCATGATCCCACATCATATCTGGCTGTCCAGGAAATAGATCCATCAGAGTACAAAGCATTAGCTGCTGTTGCTGCTGTTGTTGTTGCAGTCGAAAGATCCACGATGCGCTGAAAGAGTTCTTGTGCTTGGGGTCCATCCATGCCATATGATTGAGCATACAAGCTAAAGAACATCAAACCACGGATTCTCATTGATGTCTCCCATCTAGATCGAAGATTACCATTCCATCTCTTTGGACACCTACAGGGGCCCAAGTGGCTCCTGGAGACAAGGCGTGGGGGCGGGGCGCTCATCTTCCTCCAGAAGAAAAGAGCAACCACCAAGCATGCAAGCGTAGTCATCGTCCAAAACAAAGGACTCTTCAAAGACCATGCCATATTTCTGCATAAAGCCGCAGCCGCTATAGACGAGTTCATTGAAAAATCATCCAACAAAGACCTACAAGAAGACTCAAGCAATGATTGCATAACCACTAGCAGCATCATCAAGACATGGTAGGGCCCAATCCCACCAGAATCACCAAACCTCTCCACAGCGGCACCAATCCACTGGGAAACAAAGACCACATGCTGCGTTCCATTTACCATACCATAGGTCTTGCCATCATCAATTGCATTGAGCTCTCTACATCGTCGGATTTCACACTCTGTTGTGTAGTGGGGCACATAGAGCAAACCATGGAGATCATCATTACGAGTGCCATCCACCACTTCGAATTTGCAATGGCGCCCTGAAATCTGTCCGAAACAGCAAAAGAGAATCACCGCTACGAGGAACGCCATTACCCTGGACCCGGACAGCTCCGCTGCCATGTTAGGCAAGCAGATCCGCCGTACGCACTTTTCTGGCACACCTAGAGCCACTGTAGCGGTATATGAATCAGCTCTGTCACACTGATAAGTTCAGATACTTACACAGCATCACTGTACATGGGACATGTCTAACAATTAATACGTGAACGGCACGTGACTCATGGCACAATACGATTAAACCATGGCATTTTTCCGCAATTGTCGTAAGGTAATGTGGCGTGGTAGTGATTAAATTAACTACTCAGATTAAACAAACTAAGTCAAACGGATTCTCAGCAAAAACACTGGCAAAGCGTATCTTTCTCTTGTTCCGGCTTGCAGCAGCCAACGAACAACCGCATTAGCAGCAGCAACAACAGCAAAATCCAAACATAAGCCAACAGTTGCTAATGGGTGCACCAGCGACGGTTGGGTAGCATTTTCCAACTGTCAAAAGTGATTTTGCCCATGAAACCAAAAACAAGACGGGTGATTTCTGAGAATATTCTTTTTCAAAGAAATCACAACGAATATACTTTTCACATAAACAGAATGATGATGAATTTTCTCAAATTTTTCACCCCTACCTCAGGGGCCAAAGCCCCGGCCCCCCACCGCACACATTTTTTCAACTAAACTGGGCGTCGAACTGTCACCAAACCTTACTCAATAAATATTTAACAAAACTAGACGGCGGTTGGCCCGAGAGCGACAAGGGCGACGTTGTAAGTTATAGCAGCGTCACATATGATAAGCAAAAGTTCAAAGATGAAATATACAAAAATCAAGCTTATAAATATCAATTTGAAGAAGGGTTGCTGGGGAAATGTGGTTTAAAGAAAATCAAGAAATGAAAGACGACCAAGCTCGGCACCATCAACCGTTGGATATCACATGTTGAACCACTTTACTCTGGAAACTCGGCGCCATGATGCCGTTTACCTGACAGGCTACGTCACTTTCATATGGAAATGTTCACATATTTCCCCAAACAAATCGGTAACATCATATGGAAATCTCCAAACCAGTCTCCAAACAAGTTCTGTACCATGGTGTCTCGTATCGTATCCGACATGATTTTTGGCCAAGCGATATGCGGCCCGTGTTGGGCTACATGTCAGCAGCAGCAACCCGTCCGGGCGAAGTCATTAACGGCCCTTATTTCAGTTTGGGGGTGAAATTGTTCCATAATTCACGGTCATCAGCAACTGGAAAAAGAGAATGAAAATATTTATTGGTATTATACCACTTTAACATGCTTGGCGAGGAAAATTGTTTAAGTTCCACAATAGTAAAATGTTGAGAAAAGGGATGGAGAAATTCTCCAGGGTTGGGAGGAGAACGTCGACCATGGTGGAGTTTACGGCGGGCTTCGGCCAATACCAATTCAGGCCAGCGGGGCCTAGGAGCACCACGACGAAAGGAGAATTAATGGTACGAAGGGTCCTAGTAGGGCTTACTTGAAGAATCAACACGCAATAATGATATTACGCGGCAACGTAGGTGAACAGAAACATCATTATCAAAAAGGTGCGTAGAGAAACTCCCGGCTACAGACCAGTAGAACCTCACCTCACATACCGCACCTCACACACCTCACCTCACATACCTCACGGCACATACTTCACAGAAATATCTCACCTCACAGACCTCACCTCACATACCTCACCTCACATACCTCACCTAACATATCTCACATCACACACCCCACCTCGCAAACCTCACACCTCACATATCTCACCTCACAGACCTGGACACGCGCATCTCGGCCCCGAGGTTTTCATTGAAGCCCGGGCCTGAAGCACCCTCATCCATCGCTCGCCGGTCCCGATCTTCAAGCACAGGGCACACCACGTTCGTGAAATGCGCTGCATGAATCACCCAACTGAATGTGAGGGTCAGATCAGGGGGGTTTTAGATCCTAGGGGTTTTTAGTCCATACGTGTTTGAGATAAAACCATGATGTTTTGAGATAAAACCATGATGTTTTGAGATAAAACCATGATGTTTCAGGCTTGAAATTGACATTGACATTCACTTGTACAAGATGGGAGAGGGGTTAGATCTAACGGGTGTCAGATCTAATACGTTTGTTTACAGGGGGGTTAGATCTAATGGGTTTTGTTAAAGGGGGGTTAGATCCAATGGGTTTTTCAAAGGGGGGGTTAGAATCAATAGGTTTTTGAAAGGAAAAAAATCAAGCACTAGCCCAGAAAAAAATCAAAAAATCTCAAAATCCCTCATTTTTCCTCATTTCTTCTCATTTTTTTCTCGTCCTCAATTTGGTGTTAACAAAGTTTTAAATAGAGCCAGCTCAAAAAATCTCAAAATCTCTCATTTTTTCTCATTTTTTCTCGTCCTTCATTAACGGAGATGACAAGTCCACCCAAAAAATCTCAAAATCTCTCATTTTTCCGCATTTTTTCTCATTTGTTTCTCATTTTTTCTCATTGTCCCTCACTTGTTCCTCGGTCCCCTGAACAATTTGCCAGTCTCATTTGTTCTCATTTTATGTCCTGTTCAGATAGGATCTGAAATGATCATCATGTATGTTCGAGTTTGTCTCTGCACTGAGGTGAGCCGATCCGTTGGCAACTGAGAAAATTAATTGCTTCAATTTTGCAGTATGTTTTAATATTCAATCAACAGTGTGTTTTCATACAGAATTACAATAAAATATCTTTGTTATAAACGCTACTAAAAAGCAGGTTTCTCTTTGTAAACAATACATAAGTGCCATTCTTATAAGTATTCCTTTTTTAAATCAATTAAAATTAGTCTTCAATTAGAAAACCTTACTGAAGTAACCCCCCTGGATCTGAACCCCGTTTGAATCTAGCTGAATGAAGATTGCGGGAGGCGCAGAAGTCGACAAGCGACACTTGCCGCATCTCGCACACTTAATTCCTGGACAAGTATTCTCTGGCTAGGCGGTACGCACTAGTCCAAGGCCAAGCACTGTTTGGTTCCTGCGCCACCAACAAACCAAGCAAGGTTTTTGTCGTCTCTTGAGACTGCCGCCTCTCCTGCATAGCGTGCACAGCAACGTTTCAGCTTAGTGGAACCTGCCCGCAGGCCACTCACGCAAAAAACGTTACCATCAATGGGCAGCCAGGATGGATATTGGCTTTTTTCCTATCACTGATCGATGAGTTACCCTTGGGCCAAGAGAACGCCAAGTTGAACATGAAATTTTACGCAAAGGCGGCTTCATGAAAAACAGTCTTCTCGTAGAAGTGGCTTCCCGCACCTCCTTGGCCGAAGACGACTCCGCGGGACATTCGCTCACCTCGGTGTCACTGACACCTTCCCAACAAATGCCGCGCTCCGTATTTTTCAGAACTGCAGCTCCCAACATCGGAATTCCCAAGCCAAATCATCTTAGGGCAGCGCGTCTTTGAAGATCAGCGTCTCCTGTGCGGCGCGTTACATGTGCTTGACAAAGCGATGTTTTGAATCTAAACTTTGGCGCCTAAATTTCTTCTGGCCATGTTTACAGTCCAAATCATTTGCCTATGTAGCGCAGGCTGAAGGACATGCTTGTGCTCATTCAATGAAACGTCACGCAGCGCTGCAGTAAGTGCAAATACCCGGCCCTGTAACAATTTTGCTGATCAATCACTATCAACCATGGTAGGTTATAATCAACTATGGCTGTCAACCATCATTACCATTGTCAACTATGATCAACTATGCTTAAGCCTGGGTTCTTGGCCCGCAAAAATTGTCCCACCCCTTCATGCATTACCACAGCAATCTGCTGGTTTCGAAGCCCCTCGCCTTCGTCACGACTAGCTTGTCGCCGTCTAGGTCGCCACCCCCCAGGGTTGTAATCCCGGGTGCGCCCAGCGGGACCACGATGGCGTTTCGTGGTGCCAGTGTGACGAAGTTCGGCAGTGGCTTGGCCTGAACGCCGATTGTGAAACCCCTATTCTTCTACTTCTTTCATACTGTCGTTCTCTCGTTCTCACCTGTTGAATTCTTTTTCTCGACCTCATTCACTCGTTTTCTTTCACCTTCTTTTCCCTCTCATTCTCTTTATGTCTTTCTTTCTCCTTCTATCTCCTTCTGTCTCTCTCTCTTACTCTTTGTCTTTTCGTTCTGTCCCTCTTCTGTTTGTATTGCTCTTTCTCGTCTGTTACTTTTTGATGCCTCTCCTCAGCTCTCCATCTTTCTTTCTTCTCTCTCTCCCTCTATATCTCTGTCTCTGTCTCTCTCTCTCTCTCTCTCATCTTCTTCCGCATCCCCTCTTCTTCTCGCACCTTCACCCTCGGCCCTGTCCTTTCCTATGATTCTCTCTGCTTATCTGCCATTCGCCTTGCTTATGTCTCCGGCTCTCAGCTCCTCGACAAGTTGACAAAAGCATCAAGCGAGAGAGGGAGAAAGAACATCCGCAGATGTGAAAATGTGAAGATGTAGATTTGCAGATGTGAAGATATGAAGAGATAGATCTGCAGATGTGAAGATGTGACAATGTAGATCTGCAGATGTGAAGGTGTGAAGATGTAGATCTGCAGATGTGAAGATGTGAAGATGTGAAGAAGTGAAGATGTAGATCTGCAGATGTGAAGAAGTGAAAATGTTGATCTGCGGCTGCTTTTTTACGAAGAACCCTTCGCAAACGCTCTCGGGAAAAACAACAGTACCGTATACCCTGGAAAATTTTACTGGACCCTACCCACCCTCGAAGTAATATTGAAAAACAATTCTTCCAGGTGTAGGGGGCTTACTCATGATTGCAGTGGTCCCACCCCCAAAATAAATCTTGTTATGAACAATAAGAATCTGAAGTATGGTTGGCTTGTCGGCAGTATAACTTCGGCCTGGATTGAATATGACAAACTTTTCCTGGCATGCACCCTGTCTACATGCCCACCCCCTCAATCATGAACCATGAAAAGAAATTGGAAACATTTGAAATTGGAAAACTATGAAGAATCAATAATCAAAGGAAAAGGAGCCAACACACGCCACACAGGGTACTAGGAAACTGTTGGCTTCTGCCAGCAACCAACCAACCAACCAAGCAACCAACCGACCAACCAACCAACCGACCGACCAACCAACCAACCGCTTGCTTAGCAAGGCTCGTGGTTCACTACGTTCGGATCCATCGCGCTGATGGCTGAGCGAGTCTGCTTGCTCATGTGGCTGTATCGTTGCTGACGTGGCTGAACCGTGTGGTTGCTGAGGTCCTGCTGATGCCATGAAACCAACCAATAGCTGGTTGATACTGAATACATCTAATTAGGATCAATAGCATCGTTGGTACTATCAACTAGTGAGGGCTAAGAATCGTTAGTGGATAACCAGATAACACCGTTTAACAATGCTTGATGATGGTTGATGACCAATTCATGACAAAGTCATTCATTAATCCTGTTACCAGGCGTTGATTCTCCTCAGGTCATATCACAACTTCATCTTTCCTAGTGCTCACACATGATCAATAGAACAGGGTTGTTCCTTGATGTACAAGCAGGAAAACCTCTGCCCCAAATCATCGTTTGCTCCTCAACTTGTACCTCTCCCAAGAGTACTTCCATGAAGAAATGAAACGGTTCCTTTTGGCTCAAAGTTCGTCTGCCATCCTTCGCCCAATGAGTCCTCCATCTTCGGCTGCACAGTATCAGGAGCTCCACTGTACTTGGTGCTGGCCCTATAGCGACTCACAGAGGAAGGTCGGTTTGGAAGATGCAAAGGTTCCACTTGATGCTTGGTCATTTCCTTGGCAGATTGTGAACATTGCCATCCACCCCGTGGCTGGTTCATCCTGTGGGACTCTGGCTTGCTGAACACCACTGGCTTGGGAAGCCTGATCAAAGGCTCGTTCACCGGGTTCAACAATAGGTACTCATTGACCAGTAGGTACTAGTAAAAGGATAATTCTTGTCGTACGACAATGATCTTGGTTGTCTTGCAATACTTATCTTGGTTAATCAATGCTGACCACTATGAATCACAAACAAACAACAATCAACAATGGTTGGTCAACATTGACTAGTTTAAGCCAATAATTATCAACATTTATCAACCATCATAGCTAGCAAGATTCCCTGTTGCAGCTACCCCCCAAAGACCATTATAAACTTTCATAAACCGTAAACCACGACAAACCACTATAAAACATTGTAAACCGATGTTGCTGGTTGCCATCCCATATTCCTACCAACTACTGTACTGGGTGCGCGGATGCTGGTTAGGAGCTGCGGAATCAAGGTGCTCCAATGCCCCGTGCAACGCCGAGGTGATCCAGAACAAAGATTCTATCAGTCTGTATGAATCTCATTTTGTTTTGGATGCCAAATGACCTACAATTCATGTGTTTCATGCAAAAACACTTGTTGTTAAATGGAAAAACACTTCATGTGGTTCGCTGTGTTTCAACATTTGATTGACATACTTACGAATGCCTAGCATCAATCAACAAAAACATATGACCGCACAATCCTTTATGGATCATTAGCACCACCAAACTTGCTGATAACAGGGATGGGTTATACCCAACACAGGGCGGTGTCACCCAACACATTGCTAGGTGATGCGTGGTTGGTGAACAACAGGGCTGTACACCTCACGGGCAGGCCCTGAGGTGTGCAAATCTATGTTGGTAGATACCGCCAGCTATGCTCGTACTGGTGATCTCACGGTGATGGCGATGCGGGATCCCATCTCCAGTGATGGTTGGGGAACTCTGATGGCATCCTAAAACTAGAACCATTCTGAACCCACATTTTTTTTATGTTCATGCTAATTCTGGTTGGTGGTTGCAACCCCTATGAAAAATATTAGTCAACCAACCATTTGTTGATAAATACTACTGAAAATAAAAAATGTTTGAAACCACCAGGCAGTAATGGCTTAACCATTCTCAACCACCCGAATCGGGTGCCGAGCTTCCAGCGCGTCTTCCCAAAACAGCGTCTTCACTGGGAACATCTTTCCTGGCACAGGATTCCGCAGCCATATGTCTTGGGGAGAATTGGTTCTACGGCTTTGTGCACTAAATGTTTTTCATCAGTGGCTATGTTTGGCAACACCTTGCTCAAAATTAGTTGCCCCTTCTTTAACCATTGTTTAACTATCATCTTTTCTTGACACTTGTTTAAACCAGTATGTAAGCGTCGTCGAGCCTGTCAAACCCACCGTCACTGATGGTGTTGGCACTAAAAATATCAATCAATCAACCACTAGCCACTGAATTCTCAACCCTTTGTCAACCTCAACCATGAACCTTTGTTCAACCTTGAACTCAACCATTCAACCGTCATGGGAAACCCGCCAATTCTATACCCTTATCCCCCCCCCCTCATGGGAAACCCACCACGGTCCCCCCAAACAGTTGGGCGCCCAGGTTTACCTGGCAATCTCAGCAGCGTGGCGTCGTCAAAGTAGCGCTGCAAACGTTCAGCGTCTAAGGTGGCGGACCTGAGCCGTGGATGGGCCAGGGCGCGGCGAGCAGCTCGAGCGAAGGGTGACGACCCATGGCTGGCTAAGCTCTGGTTATCTAACGAATTGCTGGCTGGACATTTACCATATCCAATAGGAAAATAAAGGAAAATGATCTACAAGTAGGGGATTTTGCATTGCTATGTTTGATTACCAGAGTTGTGGTGTCAATGGTGACTAACATGGATCATTGCAATGGCCTATAATGTAAACTCGGCTACTATGATTTAAGATAGTCGGCTACTGCTTTGCCAACTGAGTATCCAATGAATTTGGAAAACAATGGTGAATCGTGGTGAATATTTCCTCAATCAGCTAACCCTATGCTTCTTATCAACCATTGGCTGATCAACCTCTGACGTTGTTGCCAAGTAATCATGGCCCAGTAGTGGTAAATCAATGTCAATCATGGCTGGTAAATCAACAAATAGTGTCAAAACCTGGCTCCTCATAATGGTCAATCTTGGCTTTTCAAATTGCTCGGATAGTAACAATCACTATCAGTTGGACTGGTGAATTATCCTGGTTATCCCCATGGATATCGTCATCCGCTTCATCTCCATTGTTTTTTAGCATACCCCGTGGGAGCGGTATCCCCAACTCACTAGCGGATCACTGAATGGGCAACATATCACGTACATCAGAGACACTTACATTTGCTCCAGAAACTTTCATGTGATTTCATGTGCATTGAATGCGATATCCTACGGCGAGGTCTATGTTGTGGTGCTTCTCAAAGTCCCAGATTCCCCCAAAATAGTTGCTGAAGTCCGATACTGGTTCTAACTGGTGGAAAGCTAAACCGAGCTGCAAGATGGCACTACACTCTTTCATGTACGCTTTGGTTGGTGAACTAAACTTGAAGTGGAAGATCCACCATCATCCATTAGTGATGGAATGAGGGTGATTTTAGATGTTCAACTTCCAGGCTAATGTGCCAAAGAGTAGACTCTGGGAGAATTGGTCATAAACCGATTCTGCGTCATTTCCTGGACACCTGCACAAGACCGACACAGAAACGTATACTTCACTTACCAAATGAAAACATAACCTGTTCAATTCTTGGTCAAATAATATCATTTCCAAGTGCGAAATTTGACGCACACACCAACACTGAACACAATCTCTGAAAACGGCGTGGCATTTGTGGGTCCCCCAAAGTACAAACCACTCCTCAAATGAACTGATTTGCAGATCAGTTCAATCAACAAACCCTGAACAAAGGAATACTGATTGATCATTTCATTCACTTTCAGAAGTAGCAACTATGATGAACATCATGGGATCATGGATCATGGATCATGGATCATGGATCATCGATCATCATCATCATCATCATCATCATCATCATCATCATCATCATCATCATCATCGATCATCATCGATCATCATCATCACCATCATCACCGTCACACTCGTGTATTAGCGATTGTTTGAACATCACTACCCACCAATTATCCATCATAAACCCACCACTCGACAGCAGCTTTCCACAGCCGAGAGTCATGGCCACCACACGCAGTGGCGATCCACTCTGACTGCGTCGCTTGGAAAGCTGCTGAAGAAGCAACAGCAGCAAATCCCCTTCCACACTGCGCTCGTGCACCTGAACTTGATGACCGTTTGAGGGTGGTTAATTCATGGCAAAGTGGTGATGAACTACTGATGGTTACCGGATGGTTTGAGGATAGTGATTGACTAAGTGCCAGACCAATGGCAAATTCATGGCCAATGACGGTTTAAGGATGGGTTTATTATGTTTTATTGATGAATCACCAACAAAACGTGTGAAACACTTCCAACACGAAAGACTTGGACTTTATGCTGGCTCATAAAATGCTTGATTATGGCTGATTCTGGTTGGTATGATGGTTGATGTGGCTGTCGGAGTAATGAATGATTTTAATCATGGTTGAAAAACGTTGAAAACATGATTGATGCTGGTGTACATGATGGTTGGTATGATGGCTGATATGGTGGTTGATGCAGGTTCCATCCCTGGCTGCAAACGATTCGTTGATATGGTGACTGATGTGCTGGATACTGTAATGGTTGATATGATGCTTGATGTGATCGTCAATACGATGTTCATATGATGGCTTGCTGTTCTGTTAGCAAATCTCCAACACCTATTGTCGATCATCACAAATACCTACATGTAAAGCCGATGAATGTTGACAGTGCTTGTAGCTGGTGCATACTTTCGATTGCTATTATCGTTCACGCTATGCTTGATGGGATGGCCAAAAGGATGGGTAGTCATGGTTCAAGAATGTTCAAGAATGGTTTAATGATGGTTAACAATGGTAAATGATGTTTGGTGATGATTGATGATGATCATTTTATGCTCAATGACCGGATTGCTAACCAACAATCCGATGCCATTTTGTGGGTAAACCACCCGTAACGATGGTTGATAATGATCGGCCGTCGAGGGATTCCAGCACCCGAAGAGCAGAAAACGACTTGCCTGACTCACCCTCGCTGATCAACCAGTTGCCAATGGGTTGTTGCTGGTGATTTTCTTGATTCTTGGTTGTTGGGGATTATTGCTGGTCGTTGGGGATGATGGCTGGTTGTTGGGGGTTATCACTGGTTGTTGTGGGTTTTCACTGGTTGTTGGGGGTTATCACTGGTTGTTGGGGATATTGCTGGTTGTTGAGGGTTTTTGCTGGCTGTTTAAGGACTATTGCTATTGCTGGTTGCTGCTGGTTATTATCAAGATTGATCATAGCTGGCTGTTGCTGGATGTTTGTCGTCTTGTTGATTTGTGTTGTTTATTGTGGTCCATGATTGTTGATTGCTGAGGGCTGCCGGTTCTTGAAATCAGATTGTTGGCTATAAACGCCTCCGATCAATTTCACCGGCGATCATCAGGCGTCAACGTACTGGTGACGTTCATTGAAAATCAATCTCCAGAACCTCCAGAACAGAAATTGCGAAGCTGGTTATGGAATCAACCAACTGCCCCATTCATACTGGTTGATTCATGTACAATCTGGTACTGGTGATGGTTCATTGGAAAAACAATCATGATGTATGATCAATGGGAACCAACTGCACCATTGATCATGATCAATGATTGATCACCTGGTTATTGCTGGATGATGAACCTGTTGGTTACCAAGCCCACCAACCAACCACCTGTGACCACCCCCAGCAGATCAACCAGCATGACCGATGAAAGCTGGTCCGGGCCCAGCTCTCGTGCTATGGGTGTAGTCTATGGGAGCACATGGATGCATACGATGCCATGCGTTACATGGATGCATGTATGAACATGGGATAAAACGCCATCCAATGCAGGACATATATACAGATCACACAGACACGTTTCCATGTTTATAAACATCAAAAAGTGCACACACATAAATACATATGCAGTAATTACACGTACAAGCAACCTAAACAAGTAACGCTACTGTAATCCATCCACTGCGACTGGTAGCTGCAGCACCTCATCTGCAAAAATGTGCGTCACACCCTCCAGGTCATCGGACTGGAGCCATCTCAGCAAGACACCCTGGGTGCAGTAGGTCAAACACGTTGAGTCACCTCAGCCATTCGGCTCCATGATGGGATGCCCCAGTGCTGGTAGGATCTACAAGAGCTCGTTAGAATCCTAGCGGTCATCACAACACACTAATCATAGCTAATCACGGTCAACAAGTCTTGGCAGCCAGTGATGACAACAATCGTGGCTTGGTCAAAATTTGTATGCAACATACACTCACTGGCTGGTGCAATCAGTAACCCATTCTTGGTGTTCAGTCATTGGTTTCGTGGTTTCTTCACAGCCGGATTTCCCATTAACAGCCGGTAAATCACCAGCTATTTATGGTTGAACTACGATTCTAAACAGCTGGATCAACAATGTTGACTTCCGTTGGTTGTTGATCTCGAGTAAGCATGCCGCATGCCCATCATTCAAAACCACTACTCTGTAGTTGGTGAGAAGCGATATAACGTTGTACTATCTTTTAATAAAACATTCACCTAGTGTGGCAATAACCCTATAGATTGTCAATACTATTTACATCCATTGACCTCTAGTAGTATTCACCCCTGATATTAACCATCATTGATCTTCATCAACAATCGCTCCCGCGGCGAACCAGCGAGACGGGAGATCGAAACATCCCCCAAGCTTTGTGAAGCATCCAAGTTGTTGGCACAAGTTGAGTAGCAACAACTGTTGGGTATCATGGTGATAGGACCACCATTGCCCAAAATTTCTTACAAATGCAGGATCTGCCATTCATTTGATGCATACTGAGTTACTGATGCCAACAATATCAGCATTCCGTAGTGAATCCTGTAAATCGGACACAAATGATCAGTTTCCTGAATGACTATCCAGTTTGTTGAGATACAAGTCTTTTTGGCAAATCAAAAAAACAACGAAAACGAATCATCAACTTCCAGCCTCTGGTGGGTTCGCAAAATAGGGGTACCCAAAAATGGATGATTTATTGCTCCTAATGAATAATACTGGATGATTTTAGGGGTCCCCAATTTGAGAAACCCCCGTTTGGGGCTGGAATATCATTGTTTGTTGGCAGAAGGATCCAGTCACTGGTAGGTGGGTTTTGATGGCTACGATTCCCTAGCAACCACCTATTGATGAGCCATTATGCATCAATTGTCCACCAACGATCAGTAAGCAGTATTTACTACTAACTCATTCATGAGCGAATCATATCCATCAACTTACCATCAACTAGCCATTCTTCAACAGTAAATCATCAATTACCATCAAGAAATCATATCCCTAGAACCAGTAGCCCACAGTTCCAGCTGGATTTCACCGGGCGCATGGCGCTGCACCTGTTCCGCCCAAGCGACTGCTGCGGCTCTCGTGTCGAATGGCGTAGCCCACGCAGCGTCCCAGCGCTTCGCCGCGTTCGTTGGCCACGCGCCGGGCCACGCTGACGCAGCTCACGCGCCGCGGTTGGGTCACCAGAATCCTGCGCCACCGCCATGGCCCCGGGGGCAAAACCCGCAGGGGGAAGCCACATGTGGAAACCACTCTGCAGATCATGGTCCATGGTTGGTCATTGGTCATCCACCAACTGCACACCTCAAAGAGTTTTGAACAAATCAAGTCGATGAAGGACATTGAAGGACCCAATGTTGGATGATTTAGATGGAAGAACTCAAGACTAATTAGATGATTTGGATGCCATCGAGAGTGGAACATGTTCAGTGTCAGGTTGCTAGCAAAGAGTTACGTGCCTAAACCAATTTTGATTGCATTTATTCAAACATTCGAGAGTCAGCCATTGCTGATGATAATGCCGTCAACTAACCATGCTTGACCATAGTTCTGTCTAATTCTTAAAAAATAACATCCAATAAACCATCATCTATACTCATCAATAATTGGTGTATGCTTTTTCACCAACAAACAGCTATTAGTGAGGAAATGTGAAGAAATGTGAAGAGATGTGAAGAAATGATCATTGCAAACGCTTCACTAGCAAAGCATCATCAAGAATAGAAGTCACGGCTCATTAGATTTCAAGAACAAGCGTATGATTGTTGACATATATATTCTTTCCCGAGCTAACCCGGATATGGAAATCGACCCCAATTCTAGCTGGGTTACCCAGCTAAAAACGCATGGTGAGTTTCAACTTCCATGGGGACGTTTATCAAAGAAAACCAACCAATCATACTTCTTGTATCAATGATTGGTTGCTAATTGTTAACTGTAACAACCAAATAGCAACAACCAAATAGTAGCAGGAACATTAGCAACAACCAACCAAATAGTTGCTAAATTCTTGCTTGTATCAATGACTATTGGCTGTTCCGATAACCACTATGAGATGAAGGCTTCACCGGTAGGCACTTCTTAATCATCGACTGGTGCATGAATATTGACATTTATCGACCAATAACAAAGAGCTGTTTCTCAAAATAGTGGACCCCGAAAATATCCTAAAACCATCCAGTATCAATCATTAGTAAGAAACCTGCCAGTTTTAGGATCCCTTCTTTTGAAACAACCAAATCATCGTCAATGACAACACAGCACCAACTGCGGCAAGTCCTGCATGGTTGTCTTCGCTCAGCCGCTTGCGCCAACAGGTATTGCGGGAGCTGAGTCGTCTTTCCTTTTCTGCGGGGCGCTGCCATTCGGATTCTGCTCAAACTGATGGATATACAAATGAATGATGGCTAAATCATGCTTAAATGATGGTTCATGCAATGGTTGAATAATGTATTTTCATGATGGTTGGGTAGTAGGTAAGTGCAAAATGATGGTAACGACTTCATGATGCTAAGAAAAGGTTCATAGAGCTCAATACTTGGTACTAGTGGTTGTCAATGATGGTCAATAGATAGATCAATTCAAGCGATGGCTCATCGATGGTTGCTTAGCTGGTAATCTTAATGATGGCTGGCTTAGTATCTGTTTTCCATGACCGTTAGCCATGGCGAAATGGATAGACTGGATGTATGCATACTTAGTTCATAAATCCAAACGGAGAAACAACATTTTGATGATTTTGTTCATTTTTTTGTGAGCACAAAAACCGTGCAGCTCCTCGGTTTTCTGGGCATGATTATGCTTGATGGTTCCAGGAGAAGGACCGGGATTTCAAAGAGATTGTGGAGATTTGCTCAGTCAGAGTGACACATCCAAGAAAGGAAAGATTGAACGTGAAACCCTGGTCCATCAAAATCCGAAAATATCATTCAGTCAAATGCGATTTTGAATCAAAAGTAAAACTGGCTTTGCAAAACAAAAATGGTCATGCAGGTCGATTGAAGTATCGATTTGCATCCAAACGCACACTATCACACTCCGCAAAAAAAAGCCTCTGTTCACGATTGCATGCATTGTCACAGGGATGGTCCCTACCATCTTTTTGGATGGGTCAATACAAACCACCCAAACAAAATGGACACATTAACATTCCAATCCGACAAAAACTAGTTTGGTCAGTACCTGCGGATGCTCACTAAGGGTACCCACAGCAATACTAAGCAATCGGTGAACATGTCAAAGCCATCAAAGTCCAGTCTCAAAGTCCTTGGTGATCTTCAAAGTGCTAGTCATGAAAATCATCAACCATCGCTAATTCATCAATCAAGTAACCCACCATTAATCATCATTAATTCATTCATCATCATTCATTATCAATGATCATTAACATAACCGTCATTAACCATTATTCCTCTTCTGTATGACATATTACAATATATCACCAAATATAACCGTTGGTTACCTTCCAAAAAAGCACCAAACGACATGCTGCAGACCTCCTGACATGACCATGTGACCCGCGTCCAAGTTGCCACAACCAGTTGCACCTTGTACGATGACTACCGGATGTTGAGCCACTGCCTACATGGCGGCGACAACTCAATGACCGACCAACTGCCACCCACAACAGAACGCTATAAGTGCCTGTTTTGGTTCCATGGGAAGCTTTCTCGTTCATCAATCTAAGGTCGAAGTCAATACCGAAATCGCAGTCAGCCACTTCCGAAGATTCATAGATAGGCGTTGCTCTCAAGCAGAGTACCTTGACTATTCATCACCAGGAGTTTATAAAAGCTACTCTGGTCTCAACATTACCTATTCACATCTATTCACCACTATTGACCATGATCTACTATCATCAATCATCATCATATCAATCATGCAGTGGTAATGGTTGATAGTCGTGGCGCCCCACGCTGGCTGATTGGTGGTGCCCACAATCTTTCACTAATCATCATGCTCCAACCCTTGTTCACACTTCGCATCACTAGCTACCATATGCCACCACTAATCAACCATGAATCAAACCACTAAACCACTAAACCACCAATCAACCAAAGTTCAACCACAAAACCATTCATCAAACGACGAATCTAATCATAAACAATCATCATCAGCCATCGCACCACATCAAAATCACCAATCAAAATCAACCAAATCACTGCGCATCATGACTAGTGGTCCATCCCCATGTCCTTCCCAACCTCCAGAAACGTCTGGCGATGCTGCGCCACGGGCAGCGGGGGCTCCGCTCGTGTGGCCGGCGCCGCGCCGGGCACCCGCGGCACCAGGCGCGGCAGCACCGCC
>VSDK01011815.1:49206-140738 GCA_009767595.1 Symbiodinium kawagutii
TCATCGTCATCATCATCACCATCATCATCACCATCATCATCATCGTCATCATCATCATCAGCAGCATCACCATCATCGTCATCATCATCACCATCATCATCACCATCATCATCATCATCATCATCACCATCAGCATCAGCATCAGCATCATCATCATCATAAATTCACTTGGAGTTAAATCATCATCCGCTTCTGCTGGTATTGTTAGATTACATTTCATTTACCAGTAAGTAACCATTAGTTGACCATCAAGCATGTTATCATTGGTGCCATTAGTTGATCAACTGCGGTTTGTAGTGGCAGTACTAATGATTGAAACTGCAAAACCATTTTTGCTTATGACATTTTCTCTTTAGTATTGCTTGTTAAGCGCCATTACTCAATCATCTTATTCCTCATACAATCAATTAAGCCTTACGGAATCATAATGAATCACATGGAAGCATTAAGTGCTCATACTGAACCAATCATGAAGGAATTGATTGATCCTCAACATTCTTTACATGGCTGTGGGTCAAAACCCCGTACCCCTGGTTCCCCCATCGTTAGCCATTGTTTTTCTATTTTTGGTTATTATCCCCCATTATTGTTGGTTAATATTGACTCATGGCCACATGCCCTTACCCATTAGTATTGCCACCACCGCCATAGCAAGGGTCCAGCTATCAGCCGCTCCTCATGCGCCTTCTGCCGTGCTTTCACAGCTTTGGTCACTCGCCTCATCTGCAGCAGTGCCATCACCGAGCTGCCGTCGGGGAATCCCAGCGAACGATATCCAACTAAAAACATGGATATATAGGATATAGTTGGATATTAGGAATTTGAATAGGATGCATAGTTGGAGACTAGAGAATCTAATCGTAGAATCACCTTGTTACGGACGTATAGAATAGGATGTATATACTTGGATACCTGTTACTTAGTCCTGGATGCATAGTAGGACATATACTTATACACTACAAACAGCATAGAGAATGATATGCTACTTATTGCTCGTTGGCTTTAGTCACTAGCAGTTTCGTTGTCACATTGTCCCCTTAAAGATTCTCTGGTGGCGTTCACCCTGGAGTCCTCAAAAGAGCTATAAGCAAAAGCATCTGTGCTGCAGCGTGGCGTGGATCAGTCTGAAGTTTCCATCTGGAATATGGGACTTCAAAATGAATAGCACCTTCACTGATCAAAGTATGCTCTGAGTGTTGGATGTTATTGATACCTTGATAGATATGTGCTCCCGGTATTACATGAGGCAGCGTCAAAATTGAGTGATTGAGGTGTATTCATGATTATTTTTGAACGCCCCCTATCGTTTTCCAAGGTTTGGAGTACTCCTTTGGGGTATCGTTTTTAGGCCGATCCGTATCGTTTTTCAAGTAAAATGGACCAAAGACGTCTCCTTGTAACGCTTAAGCTAAACGCAATTGACTAAAATTGTGTCTCTGGCTCACATGTTCAGGACTGTACTAGCTTGCACAGCAATCGCTGTGTACCGAAATGTCCCCAATCTTTGAGAGCTAGCCAGTTTTTATGGCTTAGTGGATCGTAATGACCCCCCCAAGACCAATGAAAAGCTGCCTGGCAACACAACTTGAATGTCTGCGATTCGGGATACAGTAGTGACCCCAGTCTTCCGCCAGCTTTCTCAGGGTTGGAACTCCACCTGGATTCTCAGGGATTCCCAAGGAGTTTCAATCATTCCCATGGATTTCCCAACATTTTTGCAAGGATTCCCCATGATCCCCAAGGATTTCGCAAGGATTTCGCAAGAATTTCCCACGGACGGAAGCCTATCAAACTCCCAGTGATTTTCAAGCTCTCCAGGTGCTGTATACCATCGTGGGGAACGTCACCGAGCCACGAAGAGCTGGGCGACATGTCCAGCTGCCATCAGCCACTGCGCTAGGAATCGAGATGGGTGCCTTCGCAACCACCAATTCTGTGGTTAGTTGATGTTAGTTGCGGTGAATAGAGTGAAAAATGGGGTGGCTACTTGTGGTGAATGGGGCTTAGTATCAATTGCTGACTTTTTTGACAATGAATTATCGGCTATCAACCGTGTTAGCCATGACATTAGCCATGCTATCCATGCTCTTTGACGATCATCCACTCGCCATTGCCTGCTGGATGTCCAATAGTGATCCGTGCGGACTGCTCGGATCATGTTGTTCTACGTGATGAGTGCTGTAATTTGCAAACACCACGTCAGTTCCGGCAGGATCATAACGCTTAACAGGGCAGCAGTGTGAACAACCAAGTTTGAATCATCGAAATGGTCCGTCCTGCACGATCTAGCCACCTCTTTGCATGGATGCTCAAGTTCAGTGGTCTCAATATGTCTCAATGATTTAAAAAGAATCGTTGATGTTGCAGTGATGTTGCTACGTTGATATCCAATCAAAACCATCTGCTCGCGTCTCTGATCTGCTGCCTTGCAATGTTCTGAGCCAAGCTTCATGAAAATCTCCTGTTGCATGAACCCAGCTACCCATTAACAGCTGACAGTGAGTGATTGTGAATGTACTTCTGGAAGCCAATTGTAACCCTGGATCTGTTTCATCATCTCAATGGCGACCGAAATGGTGCAACACTTCCAGGAATCCGGATCAAATATGACACACCCATGATTCAATTATGAAACATGATCAACCATGTTAAATCACTACTATCAATCGTGCATGAACCCTCATGATGAAACCAGTACCCATTATCAATCATTGAGCCCATGAAAAATATCCATCTCAGAACCTCCAACTCCGGTGCGTCCGTTGCGCCCAAGGGAGCGAGGAGAACCTGAGATCGTCGTTGGCTTCCATCTTGTCTTTGAAGCGAACCTGCCAATTCCTGGATGCCGATGACCAGAGATACCCAGTATACCGGTACCAACCAGGGGTACCAGCCAGGGGTACCAGCCGGGGATCAGCTTGCAACCAGTTCGCGAGTTTCTACAGCCAGGTTGGATGGGAAATGCAAAGCATGTTGAGGGCTGCCCGGTCCACTGATCCCAGGCTGGGTCACAGGCTGCGAGGTGGATCTACTTACTCAACTGATCAATGATGGAACCCCTGGTCAACAAACAGCTGACCATGAGATTATGGGCGGTTGGCCCCCTTGCCGAACGAAACTCAGCTACTGCTTGGTTGATGGGTGGCATATATCATGGCTTATGATCAACCAACCGTAACCAACCTGGTACACTTGCAACATCTTGCAACCCATCTAGATCAACCGACCAGGGTTCGCCATCCTTCACACGTAGAAACTTCCCCGTGACCATTTCGTCTTGTCAAAAAAAGCACAGTGACGCCCACGATGGTCAAGCATGTTGATTTTGGTGATCATGATTGCCACAACTCCTAACTAAAACCAACAGTTCAATACCAATGCACCATTCCTGGGGCAGTCATGACTTGACTATGCTTTGACAGCTTGGGTTGTCATCAAATATTGTGACCATTGGCTGCCACCCTATGAGCAACCTGCTTTCTAGCATGGCTAAACTCATTCGGTTGGCTCAACTTTTGCTGAGAAATCAAGGATTGCCAATGGAAAATCCACCATTCCTTCAAGGATCCCTAAGTGTAAAATCTTAGAATTTTCTAAGGATGGCTATCCTAAAATTCCTGGTGACAGCTCTCCAGGTGCTACCAGAGACTACTCGCCAGCTTCCCATGGCAACTATGGCAGTGGCTCAACCCACACGACGCACTGCCGACCCAGCAGGTCTCCTGCTGATCTGATCTGGGGTCACTGCAGTGTCCTGGATGGTGATGGGCCCCAAATGATTGTGAACTGGTTGGTTAAACCATTGGTTTATTGTGGTTTATGATGATTGTGATTATGGGATAACGATGATCATGATTATGGATAATGATGAATATAATATATTATGATCATGATTATGATTATTGTGATTAGTTCTAATTCTAATAGATGGTTTCTAATGGTCAATGACGGAACACATTCTGGTCGGTCATAACCCCTATGAAAGATATTCTCGTCAACCAACCAACTCTTTGGTCATACTAGGCAAACATGTTTGAAACCACCAACCAGTGAATGATGGTTGATAATGGCTACTGATCATGGTCAAGTTGATAGTGAACAATGGCAGGGGATATAAGAGCTATATCATGCCAAACACCGGGGGATCCATCAACAAGGGATGCCCTCCAAGCATTCAATTTCACCATAGTTTAGTAGCAAACCCATAATATTCTTGGGAAATTGATCAATTTCCGTGGCAATACCATCATTCCAGTGGCTCAGAACCATCAAATTTTTCAAGAAATATGGACTTCCCAACTGAGACGATTCTCCACAAAATATGAGTGCTTTTTTCGTACCTCATTGCTTTGAGTCAGACATGTCAGACATGGGGTTAAAACGACATGTGAAAATGTGTTGTTTTGAGAGATTTTGAACTGACGGCAAAAAACTACCCCCAAGTGTTACCATAGATATAGCTGGTGATCTACCCGTAAGAATAGGTGGCTTGTTCACTTCTGGATCTATATACTATTGAAAAAAGACACGCCACTTTTGGGGGAGACCCATTTTATGGGTATTTTCTCAAGAATTTGTGGACAAATCGTGAAATTTGCCACTTCCGATACTTGATTGGCTGCTCCTTCTGTCTTCTGAAGCTGGGGTTTCCAAGCATCTCTATGAGCATGTAATCTTGAAACCAATTCCTAACAAAGGGATATTTCAAGCAGCACACCTGCCCCAATGTCTTTTGGTTTCCGTCGGGTTTCCTTCTTCCAAAATGAATGTTGATGTTTCTCCACGCACGGCAACAAACATTTTTGGACCACCTCGGATCAACACATGGCAAACGATATCAGAGCGGTCCAATCCCCAACATGTTGGTGATTAGGTAATTCTCAGGTGAATCTTGAACCCCTATGAACAATCAATCAGGTTGTTTGACATTCATTTGCAACAACTTGGATATGTTCAATCAACCAATGTCCAATTGCATCCTGCTCATGATGTTAGTAACGAGTTATATGGTGGTTTCTCAAGCCATAGGGGTACCCCTAAATCATCCATTAATAGTCATTTAGTAGTAGTAAACCAGCCATTTTGGGGGTACCCCCATTTTGAGAAACCACCATATTCAATCACAGCAAGCACCACCGAGTTGGGCTTGGTGCTCCTCCACGTAGGCAAAGCACTCGGGGGAATCCAGAGGCGTTCCCATGTCTGTGGCGATGATCCAGCATCCATCATTCCTCAGCCAGAAAGTGTTGCGAATGGTCATCCACTGGGTCAATAACAACTCATAAACCTACTCAAGGATTGATTGATGGATTGACTGTTTGATTCATTGATTGGTTGATTGATTCATTGATTGATTGATTGATTGATTCATTGATTGGTTGATTGATTCATTGATTGATTCATTGGTTGATTGATTCATTGATTGATTCATTGATTAATGAGTTAACAATTATTGGGATTAATGGATGATTGATGGGTTCATAATTATCATTGACCAATGGTTCAAAATAGTTAAGGATGATTGCTGAGATCAACGTATTATTCATTAACCTGTGGTTCATGATAAGGATTTTGAATCTGATTCTAGATCATATTATTACCCACTATTAACCTCATAGAAGGTTCTGCAGCACCAGGATTATTCACATTAATTGTGAGCTATTCCTGCTAACTTTGAGCCTCACAATGGGATAAATATGAGAGTTGACAAGGATCAGAATCGATCAAACCTTGAAACTTAACAATCCAAGAGGCTTCTGTAGCTATTCCCATGAAGGTTCCGGAGGGTTCCAGGGCAAATACCTGGTGAGATTCCAGAGGGTTCCGGCGAAGATAGCCGATGAGGTTCCGGAAGGTTCCGGTGCAAATGCCTGATAACCATGACCCTTATCGAAAGTCATACGCAACCACTTCTTTTCAATCATTCAAAACCATTATCAATCATCAAAATCAACATTTATAAACCATCAATGTCAACCAGCATTGAAATATTTCGACCACTGCTATTGACCCTGCATCAGTGGCTGGTGGTTTCAACCCTTTTGAAAAAACATATGTCAATCAACCAACCATCCCAATTATCAAGGAACGTATAAATGTCGATGAAACCACCAGCTAGTATGTGTTTGAGTGTTATTGTCATTGTTGGTTATCATATTGCACTACCAACCACTGTATACTCCACTAGGGCAAAAATCACGATGTATTGGGGTCTGCAAGCCCCTAGGGGAAAAAACTTTAGTCCTGCTGGTGTAATACCCATCATTAACCACCACTAAGTAATCATCAAACCATTCATCTGGCTTTGGGTCAAAAATGTGTACCCCCTGATTTGGTTGGTCATTATAAGCCATTATTGATGGTTAATATTGACCCAGCTCGCCATCTCACAGTGCATGGCATCTCCGGGCTCCGAACTCAAAGAGCTTTTCAGGCGTCGGTTCAATGCCAGCTCCAAACTCCTGATGCGTCATCAGTGGGGTGGCTGGGGTAGTAACCCCTGAAGTAGCGTATAAATGGTAGTAACCCCTGAAGTGATCCACCTGAAGTGGGGTAATATCTCCTGATAGTTCTGTGGATCAATGGTGATTTGTGGTGTTTGATGTGAGTCATCAACATTGATTCTCAGTGGTTAATAGATGGCATGAATGTTGAGTGCTGAACGGGATTCACTAAGAGAGCCGCTAGGTATGCCAGTCCCCAACAGCTCAAACGTGATGCGTTTGAATTGAACATTATTTCGTTGTATATCCAAGATCTCGTTGATATCGCCTTTCCTTTCTCAACCATCGTTACCGATGTGTGACAAGCAGTATCATCCATGATTCATCATCTGATCTAACCATCATCGAGTGTTACGCGCAACGATGCGATGCCTAGCCACAGGACTAGGCCAACTTGTTCGGCTCCCAACTTCTCCTCAAGATCAGCATCTTGACCCTTCGCCAGGTCAGAGAAGGTGCCATCCGACTCCTTTCGGTGGTAGTAGAGATACCTTGTTGGAGCTGACAGCAGTCGTGCATGTCCACTGCACAGGCGATGCCAAGGCACATGATGTGGCAGGACACAGGGATATGAAGGTCTGGGAGATTTGACATTGTCATTACACAACTAAGAATGATGGAGATAGAGTAGTGATGGTTCATTCTGAATGATGGAATAGAGTAGTGATGGCCTTGCTCTATTAAGAATGATGGAGATGATCCTGAAGCAACCATTTACTTACAATTTATTCACCTTTAACTAATCAATTATGAATAAATGTGGTCAAGTATGGTTATGACCTATAACCAGGAAGAGCAACAAGAACTGGCTGGATTTCCTGTTGCAGCCTCGCCTTAACAGCTACACTAAGAGGGGATGGAAGGCAGTTGATGATCATCAACAGCAATGCTTTGTACATGATGTTTGGTGAATAAATACCTGATGCTATAATGTTGATGATGATGATGATGATCATCATCGTGATCAGCGATGGTCATGATTATGATCGATAATGATGGGATGTACGCATGCTGCTTTCTGCGTGTTGTGAATATACGGGACCGAAAGTATTGCTGATTTCCGATACTTTGCTCTCGGTGTTGCATGATTAAATATGATTAAATCATATGTTTTTCGGCGTTGCCATACGTGCCTTGTCTCGCTATCTTGTGGATAACATCTTGGCGGAATACTTTCTGATACTCTGATTATCTTGGGATTCTTAAGCACCGTAAAGGACCGGTGGTTGAACAATGCTTGGCCACCTGGTCCCACTGATCACCTCGCCCAGTGGCGGTGCGCCAATCACCATCCCACCGCGATCCCCCTGGTGCATCCAGCCGTGCTCTGCCCCGGGTGCCCCTGCTGTCCACCGCCCTCGTACTCGTAGACAGGACCACCGAAGAGCGACAACGGAATCCTTGCAATGCAAGGAATCCATGGTGCACATCCAGTTAGGACAGTGTTTTTTGGATTAAGTATGATCAATTGATATCAATTGCTACGTGTAAAGAAAATATTAGCGGTGGGGAGCGGTGGGGAGCGAAAACGGACATGTTGCAGACCAACGAAGTGAAGAATGTGGAGCCATATCTCCTTCACCACCTGAACAAAAATCTCGCGGGGAAGCTCACACCTTTAACCGCTCCGCTGCTTAGTTGCCAATCTTGTACTTGATGGCTTTCTTGCCTACTTGCAAAGTAAAATGATTGGTCTGCTATTGATCAAAGTGTTGCTCGGATTTTTTCTCCCCAACCTCAACCCACTCAATTCTGTTGACTTCTGTCGACTTCTGCTAACCATGATTCATCGGCTATAAACCGATACTAACTTCATAAATCATCATCAATATCTTATTCAACCATAGATTCTAAGCCAGTAATAAATCATCAGGGATTGTTGTGGATAGAAACCATCCAATATCAAGTATCATTACCCATCAAAAATCAGCATAGATTGGGCATGATTAAACACTGCTTAATCTTCATTGAACAGCTATTACAAACATCAATCAGTATCAACATCACTTAACCATAGCGGAGCATGATTTAGGTGCCATTGACCATCAATATCAACCATCAAAATACACCAATAAAGCGTGGGTTCAGCATCATCAATCACTCCTGAATCCTGAACCACCATTAGACACCACTCAATCATCAATCAACAGTCGATTAACCATCACTTTGTACAGTAACCTTTTTTCCCAATCACTTAACCAGCATGAGGCATCAATTGACCACAACTAAACATACTAAACCATGAACCATCAAGCATCCACCAAAGCAGTTGAAACCTTAGCAGCCTCGCGCGGCAACCGGGGGCAACCTGCCTCAACATGAGACCCATGCCGATCTTGCCGAGCTTGTCCTGGTTGCCTTGAACCTGGAGCGACACGGATGGTTTTCCACCATAGTGGTTATATTAAAATAAGCTAAGGTGGTATCCCCAACAGCAAGAGCCACAGATCTGAATGCTTCTGCACGCATTTTTTGCAGTGCGCTGTGCAAACCAGTTCTGGGGACAGCCTTGCCTCCCCGAACCTTCCGGAACTTTGCCTGTTATCTGTACCGGAACCTTCCAGAACCGCATCTGCACCGGAACTTCCCGGAACTCCCCGGAACTTTCCGGAACCTTCTCTAGCATCTGCACCAGAACTTCCCCAGAACCTTCCGGAACTTTGCCTGACATCTGCACCGGAACTCTCCGGAACCTCCCGGAACCTTCCGGAAACTTGCCTGACATCCCCGGAACCTCCCGAACCTTCACCGGAACTTCCCGGAACCTTCCGGAACCATTCTTTGGCACCTGCACCGGAACTTCCGGAACTCCCTAGAACTTTCCGGAACCTTCCCTTCACCCGAACTTCCCGGAACCTTCCGGAACGTTCTCTGACATCTGCACCGGAACTCCCGGAACCTCTCCGGAACCTCCGGAACCTGAGCGGGGAAGCTGCGCCGGCTCGCACCGGAGCTTAACTGGGCTGAAGACCCCATAAGCTTTCGCTGTTGGGGAAAAATGGTCAAACAAATTGTTCATATGGTTTAGGCTTAAACAATCTTACACATATGGTTAAACAAATGGTTTCCATTGAATGGGTTTACACAAATGGTTCAAGGGTCAACAGTCATGGTTAAACATACGCTTCAACAATGGCCAATTGATGCTAATTGTCTAGGATTGTTGACCAGTACACTTGTATACAGTTGTATGTCAACAATGGTTCAACCATACTGGTTCTTAAACAATGGTCAATCATCTTGGTTTAACAATATTGTTGTTGTGACCATCGGCATCTGGTCCATCATCTTCCTCCCGAATCCTAGGATTAGACCTGAATGATCAGCGTTGACACTCCGACAAGGACCAAATAGGCATAATTAGCTTCACTACGACTACGACCAAACAACTACTGCTGTATCTGGATTTTCCACAAAACTGGTTGGTGCTAATAATCCGAAAAACAATCGTCAACTAGAAGCCATCATCAAACGGCATGGCTGGAAAGCAGAAGTGTTTGAAACCACCCACCAGTCTCCATCCATTAAGACTTAACACTTAACCATGGTATTTCACCGACCATCCATTAACCATTCACTAACGAACCCATAGGGACCATGTGATTCACCGGGCCCCCAGAGCCCTGGTGAACGACGGAAAGGGTCGCGGAAGCGCCTGGAAGCCTACGATGCTCTTGGCCACGATCTTGTCCACCGGCGCGGGTGGTCCCATCAGAGTCCTGACGGGTGGTCCCAAGGACCCAGCATCCGCACCATCTGCACCCCATAGATCCCCATATGTGCCAAGCCATGGTCGTGGTTACGCCTATGGCTTGGCTTCCAAATTTTTTGGGTGGGGCCCATTGGTTACACTATTTTGGCACTTGCCCAATAAATTGAAGGGATTCTGACATGTTGCTTCAGTCACTATGCCTCACGACTGGAAACTTGTTAAGGGTGTTGTCAAAAAGTACGGTGATGTCAAGTACAGTTCGCAAGCACACGCCGGAAGAATGTTGCTTTTGTGGCTAAGCTATGGTCAAAGATCATCAAGTATGGCCAACGCCCAACTCTCGACCATGACATGACAATGCTTTCTTTGAGTGCGTGGGTTGTCATTGAACTCTGGAGCTGGAAAGTGACCATGACCATTGTCAGTGGCCACCCTGCTTTATCAGAAACCTGCTCAGTAGCATGGTTGAGCTCTTCCTCACCCTCTAGAAATGGATAATCCACCAATTGCAGTGTACTTCTTGGGAATGGCATGGAATGGCGCTTTTCCATTGCCATGGTCTCCGGAGTGAAATCTAATGAGCCAAGTGATGCCAAGGTGGTAAAACACAATCATAATGACAAACAAACTAACATGCATCCCAAATATTGCTAACAGTGACAGGTATCAGCAGAAACCAAACATTTGGGGACAGTGATACCAACTATACAGCGGTAATGATATCAGCAACAACAACAGCAGCAACAACAACATCAGCTGCAAACGCAATCACAAATAACAACAGTAACAACGATCCCATACAAGAATTGTGATACAACAGCGACAGTAACAATGACAACAAGAATCGAAGAGCCATACAACAGTAACAACGATCCCCGCACCAACAGATCATGGGTCACTTCTAAAATGCAACAGCAATCCTTGCACATTGCCACAGTTAGACCATGGAACACCATGGAACACCATGGAACCCTCCAGGAAAAGTGAACCTTCCCCAAATCCATTTTCAGGTTTCAGCTAGGCGTGGTGGGCACCTGTTTCTTGTTGTAGTAAGGGTTGACGGTAAACAATTGGCCCTGCTTTCCAACTTGAAGGGTGCAAGAAGTGCCCACTTCAAAGGCAATAAACTGGTCAGCAAAACCACCTCCTCAACGGGTACCATCCCAGGTAATGCACTCCTCAAGCTGAATCCGCCTTTCTTCTCCTCCTCTTCCTGACGTCCAAACACTCAGGGATACTCAAGGAATAAGACTTCACAGGGTTAAGGAACGTTATTTGATGATTAATTGATGCTGAATGATGGCTGTTTGATGGATAGTTATGGTTGATAGTTGACGATGATTCTGTGATGGTCAATTGATGATTGCTTGATGGGTAATGTATGGTTGATCGTCCCCATGGGCAAGCGCCACAGGCACCATTTCTGTGTCGTCGATTTCACCGGTGTCAAAGACTTATTCACCGTGTGCAATGCCAAGCCCTGTACCAACAAGGGTCGCAACGTTGGGAGATCGATGGGCTGATCCTGGATAAATAATAAACCAACTTGTTGACCACCAACATCGAAAACCTGTGAGGTGAACCATCCGAGTGTTGAACTTAAGCAGGATTTTTGGGTTTCGCCCTGATCAACCGAGGGCTCTCAGTAGCGTGTTTTATTGGAGGCTATGACTATGACTGGTTGGGTATTCCATCATTACTATATTTACTGGATTGAATTAATGGTAGATCCTGCTCTCAATCTATCGCCCCCAGGAACTTATCCGCTCGATTAATGGTGGTCTTCTACCATCAAACGTCGGGGTTCTCAAACGCCAATTTTTTCTCGCTAAGCACCAACTATTGTTGGCTGTTGGGACAGAACCATTGTCAACCACCAGTCCGACCTTTATCAACCATTCTTACCTATTATGAACCATTGACTAGCCACTATCTACCACTACTTAGCCATTGATCAGGCAGCAATTCACCATCATCAAAACATAATGTATATCATTAACCATTAATCAACCCTTATCAACCATTAAGTAACCAACTAATCACTCTTAACCACACCTTACAGCCGTTGACTTACCATTGTCAACCAGCAAACTAATCAGTCATCAGCCATTATATAATCAATCGTCTGATTGGTTGGTCAATAAAATGTCACCTTAGTAAAGTCGATTTATATCACCTTAGTATCGATATAATATCAGCCAGTATCCATCCAGTCATCAGCCATTATATAGTCAATCGACCATCAACCATTAACCTGATTGATTAAGTTACTCAGCCATTGAGTAACCGTACCATCTAACTTATTGACCATTTAATGCTAACCAGAAATCATTATAGAATCAGCCAACTAATCAACGCTAATCAACCATTAACCAAAGATTGACCTTTGACCATTAACCAACCATTACTGCTAATCACTCAGCAATGATAAACCACCGTTAAGTGACCTTAGTAGAGCTGCTGGTTGTTCTCACCGATCGATGGCCCACCTTGATCTCTTCGCCGGCCGCCAGCAATTCGCCAGAGTAGCCGTGCCAGACGTACCTTCCCCGGTGGAACGAGACGTGAATCTCAACATGGTGGTAACTACTACTTGGTAACCAAGGTTCAAGGTACATCAACCATCATCCAAGTGGCTAGTAATCATGGCAACAAACAACATCCAGCCATCTTAAAGCCATCCACTTGCGGGAAGGTTCAAGGCACATCAACAGCAATGAACATCCAGCAACAGTAAGCAGCAACAATCATAACAACCAGCTGGTGCCAAAACCAGCCCCAAAATCCAAGCTGGTAACATGATTTCCCATGTACGACGGGTTGGGCACTAGAGTCAGAGTAACGGCCGTTGAGATCTTTGCACAGTCAAGGTTCATCAGAATCCAACATGATTGACGATGTTTACACTCTGGTAAACTAACATGGCAATAGGAAAACCCAAGGAACTCATCCATTTATGGTAGCTTTTCCATTGCTATGTTAGTTTACCAGAGGGTAATGCATTTTGGAATGGCTACAAAGGCTTAACGTTGCCAAGCCAAATACCCTTCTGATCTATGCAGACTCCTCTTGTTGCTTCTGACGCCTCGACAATTACATCGACCAGCTTGACTGTTTCACAACCTTCACAGTTACCCCAGGCGGCCACGTAGTATAATCACAACTTTCGGAACAACAATTTGTAACAACCATCAACCAACATGAGCCATTCACCATTCCTTAGCCGTATCATAGTCGAACTTTCCTTCAGAACTTTCCTTCAGAACTTTCCTTCAGAACCATCCTTCAGAACCATCCTTTAGCCATCTGGTTGGTGGTTCCAATCTCTATGAAAAATATGAGTCAACCAGGGAAAATAAAAAATGTCAATCAAACCACCAACCAGTGGTTGTTTAACCATTATTGCTACCTATGATCCCTTATTATTAACCATCATTGGCCTTATTAGCCATGGTAAAACACCAACCAGCCATGTTTAACCATGATTACCGGCTATTGACCACTATTAACCACTATTAACCATTATTAACCATCATTAACCATCATAAACCATTATTAACCATTATTCCTGGCTATTGACCCCTATTGACCAGCCATGTTTACCATGGTTCAACCGTTCAACCGTATCACCATCCATCGCTTCCCAGTACCGGGGCGGCACCAAGGCTTGGTTACCATGGAGGGATGCCTGGCGAGGCGTTGCGGCAACGGCTGGTGAGGTGCCCACGGCGTGAGATGTCATCTGAGCTTGCCGGCTGGTGAGGTGCCGCGTGAGATGGATGTCATAGCCTAGCTATGATCTTCTGAACGTGTGGAGATGTTCAATCAATGTGTCTCTAATTTAAGATGTTTTCAAGTATCTGTGTATTGATGTAAAAAGAAAAATATATATCAATATAAATATTATATATATGTATAAATACCGTTTAAATACCAATATAAAAAAAATAATATACTATATAGATATAAATCAAACCAACAATGAGTAGTGTTGACATTTAATTCATTATCATGAGCAGCATTGATCAGACTCACAATCAACAGCTGATATCTGATACCTTGGCAGTGGTGTCCAAATCAAATAGGCGTGTATTATACTTATACATGAACATGGATGTACACATATGATCAATAGAGATGGGTCGGCACCGTGCACTTTCTGGGACTTTGCATTCCGAACAAATGGGCTCAACAAAATGGGATGTTCACCTATACATTCTCAGAGAATCTCTGATGACATTCTGGCCATAACTTGTCAGTGGGATTTCCCCATATCTATGTCCACAGAAGTCATAGCTTTGCCTTGCCATCAACTTCAGTCTAATTCAGAAGATCGTAAAGAATTATGAACAATCAACGCAACATTTTCAAATATGGCTGAACCCCTAATCAACTAACAGTTTAGTGACCATTGTCTTATCTATCTACCCATTTCAACTCATCAACAGCCATCATTCACTACAACCATCATCAACATGATCCCCGAGTCGTTCGCCACGACGTTCCGTATCAAATATCCACTGGGAGATCCAGCATTCACCAATGGGAGATCCAACATCAGTGTAGCCACAAATGCTTGGTTATTGCTAATAACGATTAATGAACACATGTTGATTTATCGCTAAGCCATAGGAAACCCCTACAAATGGTTGGTTTATTGCTGATAATGATTGATAATGGATGATTTGGGGGTACCCCTATTTTGAGAAACACCCAAATAGGTGATAAAACTGTGATTCATCAATTATTGATCATCACAGTTTTTTCAGCACCGGATTCATCACCACTACGCACAGTTCAGATCCACTGGTCAACTGATAGTGGCTCACTTTCGCTAACTCCAGCTATTATCAGGCATCAATGGCGAATGTTCGCACTTCTGGCTACCGAGTGGTCAAAACCCATCAGTCCAACATAATCCAACATAGTCCAACATAGATATAACACAGTCCAACATACATAGTCCAACATAGATATAACATAGTCCAAGTAGTCCAACTTGGCTACTTCAAACTCCCCAACTTGGCCAAGTGGATTTGCTCCCCAGCCGTGGTTCATCGCTTCACCGCCGAGCTGCTCAGTGTTATCCTCCTGAGCAAATGCACAGCCCGGGGCCAAGCAAACGCCCACTAAAGGCCTGGCGGTGATCCAGGGGGCTGAGCCTAGCGGTGATCCAAGGGGTGATCGGTGATAGACGTGGTCCAAGGGGTGATCCAAGGGATGATCCAAGGGATGATCGGTGATAGACTTGATGTTGATGATGGATGGGTGATGGACTTGATGATACTTGATGATACTTGATGATACTTGATGATACTTGATGGACTTGATGGTGTCAATGACCAATGGTAATGGTATCGTTGATGCTATGGATATATACAGTTGGTGGTTGATGGCTGATGGCTGATATATGAGTTCATGATGAATAGTGTGGAGTTGATGGAGTTCATGACGATGCAGTTACACTCTGGCAGTCCTTAAGCTGGTTGCGCAGAAAATCCACTGTGGTTCTAATGCTTCTACCTCTATAAGAATGCAGATTTTCAGCGCAACTAGGTGACCCTGCCAGAGGGTAATGATGAAGGGACGGATCAAAATATGCAACGGATATGACTTGATGTGGCGTTGATGGATGTTTATTTTATAGTAGTTGTAATCATGAATGCCAGATCGTAATTATGGGTAGTATGAGAATCATGGTAGTGTATGGCATTCTACTGGCTAACGCGCATCAGCTCATTAATTGATCAATAGTTTGGTGGTAAAGAACGTTTCATACGGGTACTGGGTAGTAGTCGTGATGAAAAACAGTGAACAAAATGCACATAACTGATGATATTGGATACTAGAAGTGAACACACGTGATCACAAATAGTATATGGCTTAACACATGGTAAACATGTCAGACATGGTGCTGGTCTTGTTTCCAAGTAGGACATGCACGCAGCTGTTACCATTACTGTTGAGCAACTTTGCCAGTTGATTGGCTGCTTTAGCACCATTGTATTGATGATTATTCACTGGTCATTGGCCATCATCAGGTACTGCGCTTAAAGTTTCCAAGACTAAGAATCAATCGCGTGCGGTCTGAGGTCCACCAACCCAAGACACCATCCACCAGCATCTGACAACAAACCCTGGGCCATGAACATCCACCAGTTTGGTCGCCTGATGTCTGATAATGACAATTGAAAACGAAGCCAGTCGTCAAAAATGGTCAAAATCACTGTCAATCAATGGCTTGGTAATCAATTGTCATTTTTGACCACTATGCTTGGTTATCAAGATGGTCAAAGATGGAGAGCCAAAGATGGTTAACCATCCACCAAAAGGCTACGGCCAACATCCGCACCCCCATGGCCCACAACTCAGCCCTGCCGCCGCTGAGCTCTCTGACTTGGGCGAAATCGTCCAGGTGTTGGTCACATGGTCCCAGTACAAATACCTGCGCCGCGGCAATGCCCGCTGCGGGTGGATGAGAAGCCGCGCTGCTGGTGGTTTATGCTGGTTACGAACTCATACAATGACAAACTGGTGATCTTTGGTGGTAAACTGGATATAGCAGGCATAGCAGGAGTAGTAAGAAACACCAGTGGCTATTGATGGCAACTGTTAAGACTAGCAAGAATGAAATAGTAAAAAACTTCCAATAGACAATTGGATGTCGAAAATTGATAGTCAATTTTATCAATAGTTGACCCTCGACATTTAAAACCAATAGCGAACAGTACAAGAACCAAACATCATTTGTTTGATAATCTTTCATGGTTGTCGAAAACGTGTGGGTGTTTAGACCGGGAACAATCAGAGGTGGCCCTCTGGCTTTTCGAAACCCCGATGGCTTTAGCTCGGTTCAAGGGCTGACAGCAAAGTGAAGCAAAAGGGGGTGACACTAACTATGCACAATTTGCCGATTAAATCTGTCAACCATCCTCTGCTACAGTATATCATTTGGGTGTTTCTCAAAATAGGGGTACCCCCAAATCATCCGACAGTAATCATTTGTAGTAAATAACCATCCATTTTTGGGGTCCCCTATTCTGAGAAACAGCCATTTCTCAATGGTGGGGTAGCAAAGCCATCAAAGAACCCAGGCGAGACTCTGCACTACGGCAAGGCAGGCTGCGAAATGCTGGGGAACATGCACGTCAAAACAGTGATTGGGATAACATGGGGGTTTCTTAGAATAGGGAACCCAAAAAATGGTTGGTTGATTACTGAAAATGACCACTAAAGGATGATTTGGGACCCCTATTTTGGGAAACCACCGCATCTGCTTTGCAGCATCGTAAATGTTGGACAGTCAATAATAGCATTTGTAACAACCCACGTCAATGGGTCGATATCTTAGTTTTCTTAGCAAGTCCTTGTATTATCACAGCAGTAACCATCAATCTTCAGGGTACTGTGCCTAATCAACAGTTCGCCATCATTCACCAGCATTCAACCATCAAAAACCATCAGTTGACCAGCTGTTCGCCAGGAATTAATCATCCAGCACCATCAATTCACCATCAATTCATCATCTATTCACCATCAATCCACCATCGATGCACCATCAATGCACCATCGATTCATCATCTATTCACCATCAATCCACCATCAATGCACCATCAATGCACCATCAATTCACCATCAATTCATCATCTATTCGCCATCAATCCACCATCAATTCACCATCAATTCATCATCTATTCACCATCAATCCACCATCAATCCACCATCAATGCCCCATCAATTCACCATCAATTCATCATCTATTCACCAGCTATTCGCCAGCTATTCACCATCAATTCACCAGCTATTCACGATCTATTCACCATCTCTTCACCATCAATGCACCATCAATGCACCATCAATTCACCATCAATCCACCATCAATGCACCATCAATTCACCATCAATTCACCATCAATTCATCATCTATTCACCAGCTATTCGCCAGCTATTCACCATCAATTCACCAGCTATTCACGATCTATTCACCATCTCTTCACCATCAATGCACCATCAATGCACCATCAATTCACCATCAATCCACCATCAATCCACCATCAATTCACCATCAATTCATCATCTATTCACCAGCTATTCGCCAGCTATTCACCATCAATTCACCAGCTATTCACGATCTATTCACCATCTCTTCACCATCAATGCACCATCAATGCACCATCAATTCACCATCAATCCACCATCAATCCACCATCAATTCACCATCAATTCATCATCTATTCACCAGCTATTCGCCAGCTATTCACCATCAATTCACCAGCTATTCACGATCTATTCACCATCTCTTCACCATCAATGCACCATCAATGCACCATCAATTCACCATCAATCCACCATCAATCCACCATCAATTCACCATCAATTCATCATCTATTCACCAGCTATTCGCCAGCTATTCACCATCAATTCACCAGCTATTCACGATCTATTCACCATCTCTTCACCATCAATGCACCATCAATGCACCATCAATTCACCATCAATCCACCATCAATCCACCATCAATTCACCATCAATTCATCATCTATTCACCAGCTATTCGCCAGCTATTCACCATCAATTCACCAGCTATTCACGATCTATTCACCATCTCTTCACCATCAATGCACCATCAATGCACCATCAATTCACCATCAATCCACCATCAATCCACCATCAATTCACCATCAATTCATCATCTATTCACCAGCTATTCGCCAGCTATTCACCATCAATTCACCAGCTATTCACGATCTATTCACCATCTCTTCACCATCAATGCACCATCAATGCACCATCAATTCACCATCAATCCACCATCAATCCACCATCAATTCACCATCAATTCATCATCTATTCACCAGCTATTCGCCAGCTATTCACCATCAATTCACCAGCTATTCACGATCTATTCACCATCTCTTCACCATCAATGCACCATCAATGCACCATCAATTCACCATCAATCCACCATCAATCCACCATCAATTCACCATCAATTCATCATCTATTCACCAGCTATTCGCCAGCTATTCACCATCAATTCACCAGCTATTCACGATCTATTCACCATCTCTTCACCATCAATGCACCATCAATGCACCATCAATTCACCATCAATCCACCATCAATCCACCATCAATTCACCATCAATTCATCATCTATTCACCAGCTATTCGCCAGCTATTCACCATCAATTCACCAGCTATTCACGATCTATTCACCATCTCTTCACCATCAATGCACCATCAATGCACCATCAATTCACCATCAATCCACCATCAATCCACCATCAATTCACCATCAATTCATCATCTATTCACCAGCTATTCGCCAGCTATTCACCATCAATTCACCAGCTATTCACGATCTATTCACCATCTCTTCACCATCAATGCACCATCAATGCACCATCAATTCACCATCAATCCACCATCAATCCACCATCAATTCACCATCAATTCATCATCTATTCACCAGCTATTCGCCAGCTATTCACCATCAATTCACCAGCTATTCACGATCTATTCACCATCTCTTCACCATCAATGCACCATCAATTCATCAGCCCTAAACACTACCATTCTGCTGGGTCGGCCCGACCCTGCTGAGGATCTGTGGCCGCGCCTGACGGTTGGAGATTCGTAGAAGCTTCCGGGTTTGACCTCAAATCCCAAGCAGGGAAAGCAACGTGGGGGTTGATGGTTGGTTCAAGGGTTGAGAAATGAATTGTTGATGGCTATATCTATAGTTCTTGGTTGATTGATGGTTCAGTTCTGGCTGGTTGCCTATTGATTAGTGGCAAGGGACTGCTTGACAATTGTTGATGGTTGGCCTTTTCGATGTCTATCTGGATACATATCCACCGTTGCCTCAAACACGGACAAATGGTGGGATCTTCAAAGAGCAAATCAATCACAAATCGAGACAGCTCGTCTCAAGAGCAATGGCTTGCGCCGGCGAACAAGAGATCACACAACAACCCACCACCAATGACCATCTTGTGAATTATCACCACATATCAGGGTGGTATGCTGGCTGACAAATCTTTTCTTGGGAGAGTAAAAGATATGTCTAATGATGTCTAATGGATCCACACTTTGTCAGCATGCAAAGTTGTCTGTCCACAAGCTGCCTTTCCAATGATGCTAAGCACCAACGTGAGTCCCAACAGGTCGGGGCCACCCCCCATCAGTGGTGAGCATCAGGTACTACGTGGCCCGCCGCCACCTCCTCAAAATCTGGGCACCCGCGCCATCTTGAAGGCCTTCACACCAAAAGTGTGCATCCTCGGTTCAAATAGCTGAAACCAGTAGTGAAGTACTGCTTGATAGCTATGGTTCATGATTATTGGTCAAGAATGCTTGGTAATGAATCACTGAGAGATGGATCATGATGAATAATAGGTTTGGGTGATATCAAGAATGGCTGATCTTAATTGTTGATACTGCTGACTCTAGAAGTGAATAAAAGTCACACCGGCTATCATGTATTACTTGTAAGTGGTGGTTGATATTCATCGATATTAGTTGACAGCGTATTAAACATAGATGCAAATTAAGACTGGTGTGGATAATGACATCAAATGTTCATGGGTCCTGCCTAGCATGATTTTTCTGAATACTGTTTGAACATCATAAATGCTGCTTCATGGTAGATCCGCCACAGTAAACCACCACCAGTTGAACCATATACAAAAATGGTGATCGAGCATCACATAGGGGAAAGAAATATCAACAGCTGGATCCTCCTTTGAGAATGTTCGCTAGAACTAGAACTGGTTGTTAGCAAATGAATAATGGTTCTGGCGAATGATGGTTGTTAAAAATGGTTTGACCAACTAATTAACACCAAACATATCTGAATTTGGTTATTCACGGCTTCTTATTCGCTGTCGGCAATAATAGTCACTTCTACAGGTACTGCCAAGCCACTATATTCTTGCTGATGCGACTCTATGTTCAAAAATAGGACCAGGAAGGGAGGAAACAGCTTCGAAACGTCCATATACTAGCGGCAACGGTTGTAGAACGATATGTTTGACATCCTACATGCATGTGCTTCTGAGTGCTTCTGACCAAACCGCAGCAAATGGGTTTAATTATGAACCAACATTTACAGGAATCACTAATAAACCAAGCTTTAACCACCAATAAACCAAGCTTTAACCACCAATAAACCAAGCTTTGACCATGAAACCAACCCATTCACCACCCATGTCTGTGAGTGGCGTACCATGTTTTACCATAGATTCAGGGTCCATTCTGAGGCGCCAACAGCTTGAAGTACACGCCGTTGATGACCTTTCCGCGCCAAGGGATGCCGTTTCGGGCCGCATGGGAAGCGAGAATATGGGATTAAAGTTAAGACGAGTTGAATTTGGGATGAGTCATTTAACTTTCGTGGGCATAATTTATGTCATGAAATCAGGCATATGGCCAAAAAGACGTACGGCATCAAAATGACGAACGTATGTCAAAGCGCAGTATTAAGATGTATTAAGATTATGGTATGACATGGTATTACCACAATATGCTGATTTTGGCTGGCCATTTGTGATACATGACGCTTGATCGTGGCTCAGGTTATAGGCATCACAATGGTCATGGAGGGTCAATGATGGGTAATCACGGCAAAGAATGGTGTCGGGGTTTTCATATATGATATGGTCTAGTCTAGACCCTTTCCGCTGGACCATCACTCCACTTAGCAGTGTCCAGCTTTCCACACTCAGCTGTGGTCATAGTACAGGCCAGGCATACATTAAATGGCGTGCCCTTACCTCATCAACGATATGATCCTCTTTAGCAAGGTCCCACTTTCCCACAATCAGTTTTTGGGGCGAACTCATTTTTGGACACTTAACACCTACACATGAGCGAGTCAGTATCTCGGAAGAATACCTAGTACCAAATCCTATGTAACACAGTTTCATAGCCAACATGACCCCAATCCCAATTTCGAAGCACGCACTTCACGTATCGGACACATCTGTGGAGAAACTGGCTGACTTCTCTGTATGACGATCTTTTGTGGCCTGTGCGCCGTAATTTCAGGAGAATCATATATAGTTGCATACGTGGTATAAAATGTACATCCATATACTATATTACATAATTAATTAGAGATATTTATCTAATCAAACGCCTTGAATTGCCTATGCAAGCGTATTTGACTGTATTGGATGGATAGCTATCGCATTGGTTAAACTCATGGCGTTTCGCGCCTCGTTTTCGCCGGTGCCGCCCTTGATGAGAACCTGATTTTGCGAGGCTGCAGGATGCCCTGCAGGCGGTGATGGTTTCCTATGTGGATGTAGTACCCTTACCCGACAACAGGAACTGAAAATAGGAGTAATTCACTATTTTACAAATGTGTAAATATATATATATAAATATGTATATGTATGTAAATATATATATATATATATATATATATTTATATATATGTATATATATACATAGATATATTTATTTTCCATGCAGCTTGTTGAGACTTTAGGCGCAGCTGAAAGCGTCTTGAAGTCATCGCTGGAAAACGTAGTCTGCGTCCGCGTCATGTGTGTATATATACATATATGTACATACACATTCATAAAATCATCATTTGAACAAATGTGAATGGTCCAAAGGGCATCCCCCAGGAACGGCACACAATCACCACTTTCTACCTTTGGGGTCAAAGCCAGAAACGGCTCAAACTGATCTACATCTCCACATACTTGCCCATCAACTGTGAATGTTCCCAGCTGGTCAATCTTTGGAGGTTCCCGGCGGTTCCCTGACCATGATAGTCTTCCCATCAAGCAACATTCAGCCATCACTTCACCCCCCACGAACCACATCTAACGAATCAAAAACCATAGTTTTTTAACCAACCACTACTATCTAACCAGTCAAAACCCAGTGAAAAACCATGGTTTCTTGCAACCAACCACTATCCACGGTAGCTCCCCCAGGTTGGGCAGGTCCCAACCTGGTCCCTCTCCTGAGATCTCCCACATCCTCCTCTGGCAACGACAAGTCCGTAGGCTCTCGCACCAAAGCTGCAGCCTCACTGGGCTGGTCACTGGTGAACCCATGGTAGCAATGGTAAATGGCATGGTTAGCAATGGCTAATCAACTAGTGGGGAATGGCTGAGAACTAGTAGTAGAGTTGCTAGCAAATAGTAGTTAACCATGGGAATCCTTGATGCCACTGGTGCCACTAATTCGACAAAACCCATGCCCGCTGGGTTGAAAGCATTGAAATTCTCAACTTCACATGCCTTTGCAACTTCCACATGCCTGTTACATCAAGCGCTTCAGACCTAAGCTCGGCATAGTACAGAAATGCACTCGATCTTTCATGGCGCTTCTTCAGTGAATCGGCAGGGACGATGGCTCCGGATAAGCACTACCACCCAATCTCAACTGTGATTGATTTAAGCACTATCGCCCTTCAAGCATTGCTATGACATGACCAGTATGTTCGGGTAAGGGTACTACGCATGGTTAAATGTCTGAAGTAGCATTCTCCAGCATTATATAACCATTATTATATGACTATTGTGGGCTGTTCATGGTCATGATGAACCAGCTCAACAAACTCGCTTCACCATAGGTCCAGCTGGCTCTCGATTCTAAATTCTTGCGAAGCCAAGCTGATCCAGCGTTCGATTCGCCACGTATTGTGTGCCTTTAGAAATGCAATAAGCACATCATGCCACATCCCTAGTGGCTTTGTTTCGAATGAGAAACGGGAAGGTTTCCTGTTGGAAAACCCATGAGACAACGTGGGCCTCTAACGTCGCAAGAGTTGTAGCATTACTGAGCATCGAGTAGTCATTCTTATGAAGCATCAGTAGCCATGATGTTAGCACTATCAACCATTGTTCACTATTGTCAACCACTTATCAGCAATATGCACCTTTGTTCAACATTATTAAACATTATCATCTTTATCAACCATCATTCAGAACCATGGTGAATATGGTGGTTTCTTAAATCATAGGGATACCCCTGAATCATCTAATATTTACCATTTACAGTACAGTAATAAACCATTGTTTTTTAGAGTCCCCTGTCTTGAGAAACCCCCATATCTGAAAGTACATACAATTATTCTCAACCGTTTTTTCGCCATCATTTAGCACCAAACATCTCTTGACGATCCACCATCATGAACCATCAACCATCGATCGACCGACATCACAAACCATGGTCCTTTCCGAAGCATTAAGCAATCACAAACCACAAATTAGCCGCAATTTGCAAGCATTGACCAACACTAACGATCAGTTAACCATCAGTTAACTGGTCTTAACCATCATTTACTATTATCAATTAGTATTGACCCTCCATGACTTTCAATTCACCATTGCTAACCATTCTTGACCATCATTGAGTATGATCAACCATCCATGACTATCAACCAACCATTCGTAACCATGCACGACATGTCCTTAAAGGATCATCATCAACCAGTAGCAACTACTATTAGCCATCCATGACATGCCTACCCATTGATGAATGAACAGCCAACCATGGTCCTTTGTCAACCAACCATGCTTTTCTGGTTCCACGCTCCTTGGTCCCCCCGACGGTTGGCTCTGCAGCGGCAGCAGTCTGAGGCCAGGCTTGATCAAACCCCTGAACCCCCCTGGCGGGGTGTTTTTTATTCCCAAATGATCAAGGAATGATTCCCATTTTTCCCATGAGAGGAATTGACAGTTGGATCTTAGACGTCTTCCCACCCTCAAGGATCCCCCCAAATCCCACCCTTAAGGTTATAAAACAGTGTTGCACAGGCCGATAGGAATCATTCCAAGCCTATGCTGGATTCAACCACTTTTTCTTGGTTCATTTCCAGCCATTCAAGTTTCAGTGCCAATCAAAACCATCCTGAAACAGCCGCCAGCCATTCTTTCGTACTGTCCGCAGCAGGCAACAACCCCAGTCCACATGCGTCCCATCCGCATCTCCGATTGTGGTGATGATGTATACAGTCACCCTTCCATGGCATAGGGGGGTCACCTACCCTACAACTTGGTGCTCTCAAACTTGGTCCTCCCGTGAACCGCTGAGTCTGCGGACCGTGGGCATGGAGCGCATGGTCAGTGCGGCGCTGACAGCGCTGTTCATGCGAGTGATGGCCTCGCAGTGGCAGTGCTGGAGAGGAGCCATGGCATGGGAATGATAGGGGGATGATAGGGGTATCAGTGATCATGGATGAGGCATGGATGAGGAGGATGATAGGGGAATGATGGGGGATGATAGGGGTATCAGTGATCATGGATGAGGCATGGATGAGGAGGATGATAGGGGAATGATGGGGGATGATAGGGGTATCAGTGATCATGGATGAGGCATGGATGAGGAGGATGATAGGGGAATGATGGGGGATGATAGGGGTATCAGTGATCATGGATGAGGCATGGATGAGGAGGATGATAGGGGAATGATGGGGGATGATAGGGGTATCAGTGATCATGGATGAGGCATGGATGAGGAGGATGATAGGGGAATGATGGGGGATGATAGGGGTATCAGTGATCATGGATGAGGCATGGATGAGGAGGATGATAGGGGAATGATGGGGGATGATAGGGGAGGGGAATGATGCACGATGGGGGAATGATGGAACTATTTCATGGATGATAGTGGGTAGATTTTCGGTGAGAATGATTGGTATGGGTGGGTCTGGAAGAATGCTTGTCAATTGATTGGGAATGATTATCAAAATGATTGGATTTGAAGAATTGCTTGGGGAGCATCAATGACAATGATGATAGGTGATAGTGGGTATAATTCAAGTGACGATGAATAGCAGTCATGGATACTATGGATATTATCTGGGATATGAATGACGATGTCATCCCAACGATCCCAAAGTAAATCTAAATCATACTACTCTAACAGTAACATCCGATAGCAGGGTATATCCGTTGGAATAACTATTCAGTGATGAATTCTGAAAAATACCAAATCTATATACTGATGTAATGATGATTTAAGATCATTCTTGGGTATTGTACACTGATGTTCATGTTCATGATCAGGATCATTCAGCATTCAATAGCCACCATCATGGCTATTGCCATTCATAGTCATTCATTGGGTACTAATTACAATAGTGAGGTTTATGATTTGATAGTGTGGTTTACCACCATTGATCCCAATTTAGTCGCAATGATATAGTCACTATCAAAACGATTTCAACAGTGTGTTTTTTGATCATTGACAACGAATCATCCAATCATGTGATATCCACATACTTGGGATTAGGACGAATAAAAACGGTAGTTTCAAACAGTTGAATTTCCACAAGTTCATGGCTTAGGTAAATCAGTAGCCATTAATTTGTCATCATTGGCAGTTGCCTCTTACCATCATTAACCACTCTTACACCCAACCCAGATGGACTGCCATGAGGGCAGTGCGAACAGCAACCAACCAACTTGGGCTGTCGCCAACAGCCTTCTTGGTCGTCTGTTGTCTTGGTTACTTGCCGTTGTACACTAGGGAATCGCCACTTTTGGACAACCCAGCTATAACTGGTGGACTTTCCATGCAAAAAGGTGAGTTTACAAAAATGTAAACAAAAAAAATGACCATGGAATGGGACACAGCCATCATTGCACCAAGGAAAACACCATGGTAACCATGCTTCAAATCTCCAGATGTCAGCGCAGCCTTTGGAATACTTGGGCCCTTCCTTGGGACGTTCGAAATGTCCAAGGCACCCAGCACTTGGTTCGGTGGATCAGCCTATCACAAAATGTTCGGTCCATAATATATCAAAACAGAACAGTTTACATCAGTTTACTGATCACTGACATTAGAAAGCACTATGTCAACATTATCATGGTAACCATCACCCCATCAACCTGATGCTTCTTTCCTCGACCTTTCAAAGCCAAAAGCGTTGAAGCAACACAAACCACCGTTTAAAATTTTGGTCTATCTATAATATCAATAACCACATACCACCACTACTATCACCACTGCTAGTTAGTAGTGATTAAACCATGGTGAACCACTGCTTGATAGCCAGCAGCAAGGTAAATCCATTGCTGATGACTTTTGATGCCCATGAGCCACTACCGAATCGATAATCAAATCCAGTGAAGATGAGTTCGTACCTAACAATGAGTTTCACTCATGATGAATGGTGAATGGATGTCAATGTTTCAGTGATATCATTTGATATCTGATCAATGGCTAAGTGTTGCCTATCTGGCAGTGGGTCAAAACCCTGTACCCCTGGTTCCCCTATCATTATTGATTGTTTTCCCTATAAAATGGCTCATCATTATCCTCCATTATTGGTAGGTTAATATTGACCCATAGCCATCTAGCCATGACTGCCATAGAATCACTGGCCCAGCCCATCTCCCGGCGGCCTGATGACTGTGACCCACTGACAAGGCCTGCAGCAGGGAGGTAACTACCCTGAGGAATGTGGTAGTGGATGGTAATGGCATTACTCTGCGGTTCACGCATCAACCATGGTTCTAATCTACATTCGTCTATAACTATTAGTCTATATCAGTCTATAGTGGTATCAATCCCAAGTCTATAGTGGCACTGATCCTCATATCAATCCTGGATGTCTTAGTTGAACAAAATTGATAACCATACTACTGGCTATCCTGATGGTTACAACTAGGACCAACTAAAAACAATTAATTAATAACAATCCTCAACCTATAGTGGTATTACTCCATTAAACAAACCTAATCACCCATATTGATATAAATCCTAAGAACAGACTACTATCAAAAACTAGCAAATTATAAGTAGTTCGGAAATAATATTGTTGATATAATACGAATGCCTTACTTATTAGTAATAACAATCTTAAGCGCAATCCAATTTCTTTTGCTTATTCATCCATATCAATCCCAATATATATATATATATATTAGTAGTTAAGTGTATCTTATATAAACCTTTCAACCTCTGGTTATATTTTTATATGATTAATCTTTTAACGTTATTCAACCATATAATCATTTATTTGTATCTTGGTTCCCAAGTCCTACGGCAATCCAAATGGGCTCCGGCTCGTTCGTGCGCCACCGCACCGTGGCACGGAGGAAGGCCAGCTCATGTCGACGGTCCAAGGCCTCCCAACCTGGCGCACCGGTGAGCGGTTAGGATGTTCACAACGAGCAACCATGGATCGACTGAGTATCATGTGGCTATGGGTCAATAGCAACCAACCAACTACTGGGGGATAATAAGTAACAATAATACTGGGAAAACCATGGTTAATGATAGTGGAACCAGGGGTACGGGGTTTTGACCCACAGCCATGTAGTTATCATAGACGAAGTACCATGGTTACCACGATCTGATTACAGAGGAAGTTTAGCAGAATTATAGGGTGAGGAACTTTTCATAGTTGGTTTTCAAGTAGAGGAACTTCAATTGTATCACGTAGCTATCATCTCTACTACCATGAGTGATTATAAGGACAAATAGATACACATAGTGCTGGTGGATGTTGGTATATAGATGATATTCGATGATTATAGCTTATAACTGCTTGATTGGGAGCTACTAGCATTGAGAATTGATGATGATTAATCATGGAGAAATGGCGCTGGCGTAGTGCCGATCTGTCAACTACCAAGTGTAGATGATTAACCCAGTTGTCGGAGGCATTCCAAGGATCCTCATGTGAACCAAATAACATACACAAGTTGATCAAAAAAAACAGTAGTTGATCGGTTGTTCAAGAGGCATGAATCATTATTAATCAATGGTCATTAAAGCAACCTTGAACCATAAATGAGAACTATTGATGGCACATAGGCGGTATCTCCCGCACTCCACTAAAATAAGAACATAGAACTGCACAACTTAATCACATTCAACCATCAACCACCACTACCATGATTGTCGACGTATCAATCATTTGATTGTTGACACTTGCAAATGTCGTACTTAATTCGAACAAATTAACCATTAGGAACCATCACCAATGGTTCTTACGCATCATCAACAAGTATCACTTACAATTAATGAATCATTAAAAATCATCATGAATCAATATTCTATATACTTACAAAATCCAAAAGTGACATGGGCCACTGATTGGATATTTGCTCAAATCTTAGTCAAATCCTCAGCTAAATTCTGTCCCATTCGGACCCAAATGGTTTCAGCCCTCAAGTGCTAGGTGAATTGGCAATTGTGAAAATGGGGTCAACGATGCTTGATCATGGGTGACAACAGGCAAGAACAACCAACTGTTGATTGGGTTTTCCTAGATTTTCCTAGGTTTTCCTGGGTTTTAATACGTTTTCCATGGTTTTCATAGGTTTTCATGGTTGGTTCATCGGTCCCACAACTACTGAAGCATGTTGGAATCCCCAGGGGGAAGAAATCTGTAGCAGCTGACCGCGGCCCGGCTTCTTGTTCCACGCCCGCATTGTGACAACTGGAGCCACTGGGGGCGCCTGAGTTTCCCTACGTAGCTGTGACCATGGGATCTGATTCCACAGGATTGGGAGATTTCAATGTGGCTAACCATCAGTTGACCATAAATTCACTGGAAATGGTTGCTCTTTAACCATCAATGGTCAACTAATGGTTGGTCTAAATTCACAGTATTCGCGTTGAATTGGACATGTTTAACTATTACACAACCATTAGTTGACCATTGATGAACCAGAGCTTTGCTTGCAATGATACAGTGTTGACCGGCAATTAGCACCATTTAAGCACTCTTAACCATGATAAAGCATATCAAGAAGCACCCAAAAACATGATAGGGCATGGTTGACCAAGCAACCTCGGGGACACCTTCACAGGTGTTTGTGTGTCCCAGTTTGCAAGTTTATAAACCCACCTAACAAGCAACCAAGCTGCTGATGTCCAAATAGCTGTCCGACCATCACCAGAATTCTCAGGGACAAAAGTGGCAGTGCCAGTGAGCTCAAGATTGTTCTAAGCGCGGGCAAGTTGCCCTAGTCACCCTTGATGACGTTCACCCACTTACCCAGGTTCAAACCTGTGCCACTGGCACCAAGCTGACATGCTGCAAGTGGCTGCGGGAAACTCCTGGGGTGAGACGGACATTTTTTGAAAGCTCACCCCACCGGGGACGCCAAGTGAAAGATGCAGGTTTCAGGATTTGTGATGCTTGAGGATCCGTACTATGGTGAGATGATGTTAGATAGCTGTGAATCAGTGAATCACTCACTGAATGAACTGATACCAATGACCCTTCTGGGCCATCCATCAACCAACGAACTAGTCCAATGTGTTATGAACCCACATCTTTCAGCTGCTGCGTCCGCTGCCTAACTACCCAACGGCCAAGTTTTCTCACTCAACTCGATGCAAAGCCTTGGGAGGAATCAGGGGACTGCTAATGCGGCATGCCGCGCTCATCATCCACGGGGGTCACGTGTTGGCCTTGGCAACCTGCTATCCCCTGGGGAAAGTGGTGAGCTCTGGTGGATGGGCTTTGAAGCCAAGATCAAGGCGCGGCGCCAGTGGCTTCCCCTACGTATGTGGTAGGATTGGTAGTGTGAGTCACCCTGCAGGATTGGCCACTGTGGTTGATGACATGGCGGTAACGAACTGGAATCATTATACCATTGATTAGTAACACATTTGGTGGTTTCTCAAACTAAGGGTACCTCCAAAAAATCCAATATTGATGAGTGATAGTCATAAACCAACCATAACCTTGGGAGCACCCCCATCTTGAGAAACCACCACATAGTGACACTTTGATTGTATACCATTGATGAATCCAGCTGTTAATGATTTGTTCAGCTGCCTTTCCGGTGAGGTACCCCTATAGCAATCCTAGCGCTTGAAACGACGTAGAAGCCAGCTGCTACCCAGCTGATCGAGAGGAATGTGACCTCTAAATCTACTGGGCAAAAGGCTTAAGAAATCAACTGATCCAAAAGTGCGTTTCATCAGGGGATCAGAAACTAGCTGGATCAAAGGTGCATTAGTTGCCCTGCATCATGAGATCCATAAGAATCCATAAGTTGACTGCATTTATCGGTAGGATTGACCTACATCCCTTTGCACTTACGCACAATCACCAGATTTGAACAGCTCAATTCCTGGTGCTTTCACATGAGGGGCTGGTGGTGGAACAAGAATCGAATCCATTGTCAGAATCCATTGTAGTCAGTCTCAGAGATCCAAAGTCACAAGCAGCCCATGATTGAAGGTAGATCACCAGCCATGCATGGTCAATTCGGGGTGGTTTATCAACAGCTGGGTTTTCTGTGAACCATCACCCATCATAAACCATCACTCAACATTATCAACCAGTCCATAGTGATAATGATCATCAAAAGTATATCCATTCACCGGTAATGAAAAGACAATTTTGGCTCATGGTACCACGTTATCATACCGGTGGAAGCGGCACCACCAACTACATACCGATCGACGCCAGCATGACCTGATGAACTATTGGTTGTATCACGTCAATAGCGATGAGGCATTTACTGATTCCGACCCTGAAAGCTTCCGCCAAAGAAAAGCTTACCAAGGATAGGGCACTCTGGCTGGAGTGTGTCCTTGGTAAACTACGTGAGGGTTTCCCAAAATCTATTGTTGACATGATGGGGTTTTGATAGAAAAAAGGTTGGAAATGCCAGTTGATGTGCAAAGCCATATTGCCTGTTGATTGTTGGTTGTCAACCCGTAGAATCCCTAGCACGACCAACTGACAAACCAGAACATTTGATCATTGATAGTTGGTGATTCACATCGACTCCAACCTACAATTCACCCTCAAGAAAACCAGCATTCGAAAAACACAGTCTGCTGGCTCTTGACTTCCAAATCATGATGTGATTAACCCCTAGAACTACTTATGTTATGAGCAAATGTACTACTTACATCTACTCACCCATGAGTGGAAACTGGAACTGCAACGCGTATGGCCGCGGTTCTCAACACCCCCAAGCACCCGGTAGCTTCGGCCACCCAGTAACAAACCTTGGAGCGAATCAGGATGCGCCCATGCCATCTCGCATTCATGCCCACCTGCAGCTTGGAAATTCGATTTCTGATGGATGTCAATTGGAAATTCTAATCACCAGTGTTCAATGATTTTCTCAAGAATTATACAATGGTTAAGAATCAGCCATGGAGCTAAATTCAAGCGATTCATGACAAGTAATGCTTATGGTTTTGCTCTGATCAGAATTGGCTAATATTGAATGTTGATATTGACCAGCTCTTGTACCAACTCGTTACATATTTGATCTTGGTATGGCTGTCGGTCAATACCCTGTACACATCCCATAGCCCTGCACCAGTCCAAGCATTAGTATGTTCACTTAGCCATGGCTTTTGGATGGTTCGTAGCTTAACTTGAGCCACACAGACCTCTACAGTTGGTATCCACCGTCACCCAGCTGAGTAAGCATTATCACTAGTTATCAAGTATTAAAAGCCATGAACTAGCTAATAACCAATGGTTGATAACTAGTCATAGTCATTATGACCACCTAATCTAGTTGGTGGTTTCAACCCCTATGAAAAATATTAGTCAACCAACCATTTGTTAATAATTACTAGGAAAAGTAAAAAATGTCAATCAAACCACCAACCAACTAATGGTTGATAACTAAGCTATGGCCGTAATCCACCATTGGATCAGCTCTTCTACGAAGCTTCGTAGGCCTGGCGCCCCGAAAACATGGCAAGTGCTACGCATGGCTACGATTCGCAACGCGACTGGGAACCAGCTCAACTTAGCAGAGATGCAGCTGCTAAACCAGCCCCCATGATCTACCTCCGAAGTTGGGCGCTGAATCTCCTGTCATGGGATGATACTGGTGGCCATCTGGTAGACCGATCTTGGAGATCAAATTTGGACCTGGTCATAAATTGGAACACTCCTGGGCTCCATGGACAGCCACGGATCACTGATTGATGGTTTATTCTGGTGAACAGATGGAATCAATGGTGGTTTGATTTGTTGCTTAATAACCTTGATTTTTTTGTGGTGGTCAATGTTCATAGCTCATTCATCCCCGTTGACTATGAAAACAAACTGCTGATGAATCTTTCATTGATGGGTCACAAGCCCCCGATCACCTTTGAAGAATGATTCAGTAGGGTACTTTCTGGTTAAATTAGCTAGCAACCAGCAATCCCCATGAACAATCATCAACAATCCCCTCATCAATTCAAAATTGTCCCATGTTTTTTCCCACTTTTCCCGCAGTGCTCCCATGGTTTTGCCGTGCTTTCCCATCGTTTCCCACGGGTGAGGCTGTCATGTTCATGGTCCACCATTCATTTCGCCCCAGTGTGACCTTGGACTCCAGCCGGTAGCCCTTGGCAGGGTCCTGAGGACGGCACCAGGGTCGGTAACTTGTTTCTTGGGCAAGACCATGCAATGATTGATAATAATCGCTATGATAATGGTTATAATGGTCATAATAATGGTGGCTATAATTACGACTAGCCATTATAACTAACAATAATGGCTATAATAATGATAAGAATGGTTATAGTCACGACTATATATAATGGCTAATAATGATCACTCCTGGTCGGTCATTCAACCACCCGTCGTGAAAAATATTCATGTTGAAGCTGGCAATCCATCCTGAGTTTGCTTCAAAACTGGTGGTGGTTTATTAAGACTTGGATCTAGCCATTCCGAACCATCACTGGGTATACTCTCTTTCGACTTTCACGCGTTGCCGCGCATGGATGGATTCACCAAAGAGCTGGCTGTGGTTTGACATAGCGGTTTTGCATGGACCACTCTACTGTCAAAATTACATGGGAGTTTCTTCAAATAGGGGACCCCCAACAATGGTTGGGTTTTTGCTATATGTAAACGACTGACATTAGACGATTTAGGGTCCACTATTTTGGAAACATCCAAATAGAGAGATAATGGGAGCAAATGTTTCAGGTCTCCTCATCCGAGAATGGACTTTGAAACAATCTGAACAAACCAAGTCGTATGTGTCACTCGGCAATTTAAGCCGACTTCAACTAGCTTCATATCACATACCCTTCAAAATCTATGCAAATAAAAATCCTGGTCTCCTAGAATTTCTGAGCAAAATTCAGATGAATTCATCACTTTGCGAAGCATATTTCATCTGGTTGGTGGTTTGAACCCATGAAAAATGTTTGAAACCAACATAAACCAACCAATCATTAATAGTAACTAATGAAAATATATAAAAATAAAACATGTCAATCAAACCACCAACCAGTCATTGGGTTTCTTCAGTAGCGTTGCACCTCTGTCAACACAGCTGGATCAGCTCCCTGGGACACGATCCACGGTCCCGGGGGTCCACGACAGGGTCTCCCCGGTCCCGCAGGCCTTGGTGATGTCCCACAGCATTTCGAGGCTGCCAGGCCTCTCGCCCTTCGCTGTTTGGAAGGCCTGAGCCAGTGATCGAACGGGTGGCCTTTACCATAGTAGTGACTTGTGGTAATCCATCTATAACTAAATGGTATATGGACTAACTAGTGATAACTATATGTTTATAGGTGTTTATAGTAATAACTTATGGGAATCCATCTATAAACAACCATACTATGGCAAATGTAAGAAACATATGGATGTTTCTCAAAATAGGGGTACAAGTACCCCCCAATCATCGATTAATAGTCATGTATAAGTAATAAACCCACCATTTTGGGGGTTCCCTATTTCAAGAAACCACCATATAAGATACTTAACTATACTATGCCAAAAAATAGTATGGAAATGAATCTAAGTATGCCACTATGCAACTATAATAGTATGCCAGGATAGTATGCCATATTCAAATAGTATCTTCATGGCATACCGTCAAATACCTTAGATGCGTTCAACTAACTACTATATGATATTCAGATAGGCATACATCCAATGTGCCTTCATGAATAAAACAACATGCTTTACACACAGACAGAGTCAAACACAAACACATAGGTGTATATATGGAATCATACGTTATCATAGCGTTCCAAAAGTCACAACCGTCAGTCATGAGTACTATCCAGCCCTTCAGAAGCATCAAAAGCCACATCAGTTTTACACCGGTCACAAGGTCCGCCATGGTTGGATGACCCCACACCACCTGCCCAGGACATGCCTTGGTGTCCTTGTCCACCAACAAGTGGGTGCCCCAAGGGTAAGGCTTAATCACCTGGGATGGCAGTGCTGAGCTGCGCAAGGCATGCGGTAAGAGGAATGGCGTTCTTGGAAGTGTTGAACTATGTAAACAAAATGACGAGTAATGGACAATATAACACTTCTGGGGAGCTGATCCAGCTGTGTTATGACACAAATGTTCTTAAGTTTGAATTTCGTCATAACACAATAAACCATGACGAAACAATGTCAACAGAATGCTAACATGGTGTTTCCTACTATAGATGACTAGGAAAGGATGATTGGATGGTCCCCCTGTTTTGAGAAACCACCACATCAGGGCACGGGCTGTTCAACCCAACCCATGATGGATTGGCATTATGACCAGGGCATCAGTGCTCTCGCAAGTGCAGCTGCTGCATCACAAATGACCAGCTTCCAAAACGTGTTGAAGTTTGGCTACGATGGTTCTGGAGTGCATATGATATAGTATGTCAATGTGTTAACTATCATCTGGATACGCTGATCAAGATGTGTGTAGGGATATAGCGATGCAGAATAGAACGGATACGTGCCCACCATTGACTATGATTTCTGGGAATTGCTATCCATTGGGAGTCATGCTCACCGATGATTGATTAATGAATCCTGGGTTGATCAATCGAGAGGGAAGCAATTGAGTATGGCTTCTGGGGGATACCCTGCAACCGGGGGTTCATGAATCCATGGGCAGCATTACCCACCTCCATTGACCATCGTTGACTACCAGCCATGTGCTATCGATTTAGAATCATGAGTGAGTGATCACTAACAACCAGTTTCAACAGCCATGATTAACCGTTGATGATTATGATTAATGTTGGTTTCTGATTAGTATCTACCTGTTGGTTTCATCTATTTTCATTACTTTACGGGGGGTTACACTAATCAGAAACCTACATTACACCATCAACAGTCATCAACCAGCATCAAGCATTTTCAAGTTGGCAATGGAAATTCTCAAGTTTTACAAGTCGTGCATCCCCACTGCACTGGTGACATGAAGCCATGGGCGATAGTGCAGCTACCTGATTGCTGGTTATTTGCTATGTTTGTATCCCAGTAGTAACCATGGCTTGACTATCCCATGGCTGAATGAACCATGGCTGAATTAACCATTCAAAGTAGTAAACACTCTAAGGTGGCTGAATGAACCATGGCTTGACTATCCCATGGTTCAGCACACACTGAAAAGCCTTCTCCTTCACAGCGTCGGTGGCTTCAGCCAACTCCCAACCTGCCGAAAGGCATCAGAGTGAACTAGGTGATTTGTTGTGGCCATCCATTGATAGCCGGTTTTCTATGTTGAATTGTTGGTTAATGAGGCTTCAATGCTGGTTGATTTAGAGTTCATGATGTTTGATGGATGAATCAATTCCTGATAACTCGTGGTTCGATGACCAATGAATATTAGTTGATGACAAATAGTTAATGCCAATAATTTTTACGTACTACTTTGAATGCTTGGTGAAGCATCATTGGCAAGAAGCTTGCTGTTAATCTAGCGAAGTAGCTTGTCATGATATGGTGGTTTCTTAAAATAGGGGCACCCCCAAATACCCATATGTGAAGTTCATACACTTACACATCGTCATACTACATCTCCAATTGGTTTGCGATCAGGTGCAGGACAGCACAAGGCGACAGGTTACTGCTGGTTGGCCCATGCGGCTCGTGGCTGACAGGTGATGGTTGGTTGCTGAGATTCGTGCCCGGTTGATGGTTGGAGAATGGCTGGTTGATGGTTCATTGGTTGATGGCTGATGGTTGGCTGATCATTGATGCTGAGATTATTTTTCATGTTCCTCGGGTTTCAAATGGATTTGTCCAGGAATGGTTTGCCCCAAAACTGACGGTTGCCCTACTAATCATGGTTATTATCGGCTGATTAGTAGGTACCACCATGGCTATGGACAAACCTAAAACATGTTTCGTAGTACAGAGCCCCTACCACACTGATGATGGTTGATGGGCAACTGTTCACCAAATTCAGCCATTCTGAACCAACCATGATCATGGCAAGTAATGGCTAGTTCAGGGCAAATGATGGCAAGCAATTGCAAAAAATGTTCATATTGGTTATAAAACCAATGGCAAACAATGCGTTAAAATAGGATGACAAATGCAAATAACGGTTAAAACCCATCTATATGCGAACCAGATTGGTTCGCAGTATTTACCATCACAACTGATTACAGTACAAAACATTTCTATGTTGAAAAACATGCTTCAACACCCAGTAATTAAAATTCTGCATCATATTGCTATGGCTAGTAGCATTCATCTGCCACCGGCCTCAGGTGACGCTTCGGTGCTGCCTGGAGGGACCTTGTTGTAGGTCAGACCTTTGGAGCCTTCATTGGGCTGATAGAAGCGAGGGGTGACGTTCAAACCTTGGCGTGGAAACGTGGCAGGTGCTGGTGCCGGTGGATCCTGGGGGCAGTAGCTGTGGTGAGGGGAGCTGGTTGATGAACCATCGCAAATAAACATTTCATGACATTTCATCCATAACTGGGCATTTAGGTGTGCGTTTATGTATATATATATATATATATCTATGTCTATGTATTTATACACCATTATATTTGGTGCATTGCCCTAGTTATCAACCATCTTCGACAACTAGGGAGCACTACTTTGTAGTTGGATGCGTGAAAATATGGGTGCCAACAGCCAATAGTCATGATTAGTTGCCGTCAATTGACATATGATAAGTATGCATACTATTCACCAGCAACTGATCAGTATATGATATTCATGATACTTGGTACCAATATCTTTCTATGTCACTTGTTTTCGAATCATGATGTTTGGAAGCAAGGATTTGGGTCGTTGCTGCAGCTCAAGACACTCCTATGGGCCCACAGCAGTTGAAGGGCGTAACTGGACCCTACTATTTCTTCAAACTCTGCACAGGCTACTGGGTAAGTAGTGAACCAATAAGTTTGCCGCTTGCATCCGAGTCTAGTGTTTCGATTCAACATTTTGCTGGTAGAATCTGGTAGATGAGGCTGAGCTCGAGGTACAACTTACGTTGCAATTCCCCGATTGCGTACCGCTTCTCCCCCAGGCTTCGGGACACTGCTCCGGCAGGGTCTGGGGAGCGGTGAAGTCGATGGCGGCATAGAGGTACCTTGGAACGTGGCTTGCCCTGGAGACCAGCCCTGGTGATTGGCCTGCAGATTAGCCCGGCCCAGTCCGGTGGCCTGGTCTACTTCCAGATTAGTTTACCCAAGTGTAACAACATATCGATAGGATTGGAGAGTTTAATGATGCGTGGTTATCAGTACATCAAGCATGTTTAGACTTAGGCCACATTGGAACACAAGCAAAGACTATCCAGTGGTTTTCCCACGTCGGTCGGGTTTTCTAGGTCTTCAGCGTCCACTGTTGTTCAGAGCGTTCCACTAGTTGTTCCCTGAAATTTGTTTTAAAATCTCAGAACTCTCCAAGTATCAACATGTATCAATGAAATTCCATCAACATGTATGAACCCCTATTTCACAGCCCCAGCTGGAAGATATCAATCATATCAACATCCGGTTGACCAAACATCAGTGATCAGCACAGCGCCACGGCCACGCGGCCCATCGCATTCAATGGAGTTCTTTCGCTGTTCCAAGGTCACCTGGCAGCTGCCCAACGACAAAGGTTGGCACCAGGTTTGTATTGGGGAACTTTTCCCCTCCACGAATGCTTTCTTCCCTCTCCCCTACTTTCCCCACTCCGCTGTGAGGTTTGTACTGGGGAGGTTTGTGTAGATTTGTAAGGGGTTACCAGTTTGTAGAGAGGGGAAGGGATTATAAACCACTGGCGCAAATCACGATCAATGGGATCGCTTCTGGACCATGATGACATCAATTGATGGTCTTGTCGCTAGCATGGCGAAAAAACAAAGGCCTCAGCTTTTCTTTCTTGGACAGTTTAAAGTAAAACGACAGCCATACTCTAAGTCATCTACCAACAAAAACGATCTGCCAGCAGATCTGCAAATGGAAAAGCGTCAAGTCATCTACAGACCCGGTCGGTGGAACCCATAGCCATCGGCGATCACTCGAATTTTCTGGTGATTTCGAGCCTAGACCAACAAGTCGTATGAGGTGTCGACCTCTGTAGATCAGCACAACCAATACAAGATTGACACTCTAAATAACTATACAATACCATACACATATATGTACATATATATATAATGTATAAGTACATAGAGAGAGGGTATATGTATATACATGTATGTATGTAATTAATGAATATGAATATATGTACATACAGAAATCAATATTATATAACATGTTTAAAGTTTAAACATAGTATCTTACTGCGACATCTTATAACATATTTAATTAACACATATCATATATCATTATATCATATCCACAAATGCACATATAATATCATGGATGAATAATGCCGACTCAGCAGCCATTCTTCAGCGATGGCCCAAACAGGAAAGGTTTTTGGCTGTTCATTCACCATGTTACTCACCATATCCATATTCTTGCTTGTGATTATCCCATGGCTAAGTCCCCGTCATCACGAGAACTAACCACCATAATCAAGAATGATCGTAAAGCTAAAATCCATCATGAAGCACGTCATTCACCATCGATTCAACATTGCCAAGAACAATATCAACCACCACTTCAGCATCGAGACATTAAACTTCCATTAGCCATCACTAATCCATGAATTGACCATCATAAAACCCATGAATAAATGGCTAAGTGATGGCTAACGGCTGAGTGATGATTCAGTGATTATCCCATGGGCAAGCCATTTAATTAATATCAATAAACCCATCATTTCCCATGGTTAAGCCATTGAATATCAATAAACCATAATAAACCCATCATTTTTGGGGATGTTTGGCGATCTGCTCATTGTCACCCTGATCTTTGCCAATCGCAGCTGGCACCGGGCGCCCACACCCCTTCCTCTGGTGGTTCCTCCTGAGCCAAGGGGACCGAGGTGGGATCCTGGTGCCCTTCATGTGACCAGTTCTTGGACCATCCTCAGTTGGATAGTTTGAAGGAGGAATTGCATCTATAGTTTGAGGATATTTCATCTAAGCTTGAAGTTTGAATATCAATCATGGCTGGGATATTCAGCTTCTCCAGGAGAGTTTTGTAAGAAATGGGCCTCAAACAACGGTCACTTTCTTGGCGGAAGTAGCTGCACTGAAAACTAGGGCCGCTATCATTGCAACAGATCTATCTTGGTGGTTGACATTGGCCCTAAGCAAATGAATCACAAACCTCATAATATGCTGGCTGCCAATGGGTGAAAACCACTTACGAGCATGAGATGTACGCAATGGCTCGTCACTCTTTGTGGGACTTGGTATTCAGATCCATCCTCAACTCTTCGCAACGTCACGGCTGAGCCATAAACCTCCATTTGAAAGAATGGTAGCATAAGTATCTTTGAATTCGGGGTTGATTTTGAAGCCGCAAAAAATTGGGCTCAAGAAATAGTGGGACCCCAGTGCGACACTCAAAGTGCACTTGTGTTTGCATGCTTGCTCGTTGCCAAAATGGACACTCATCATCACAGTAGCTACCCGTCGGAAGGTTCAGCGGCTCCTTCTTCTGTGGCGGAGGTATTCTTGTCATAACCTCCCTTCGCCGTCGATCATCCTGGCACAGGATTCGGATTCTCAGAAGGGATAGCGCACAATTAGTCATGAACCAGACACACCATGGTACACCATAAGGCTTCATGGCAGCCAATGGAGACACACGGGAAATGGTGAAAAAACATATGCACCAAAGATTGCCAAAGTGTTATTGTCGACTTTGTTCGCATCATTTTCTTGCTGTCACCATCAACCAACATCAACAAATCCTTGACCAACCAACAAACCAGCTACAGTTGCTTGCATTCCTTATCATCGCCGTTTTCGAATTTACCAATCTATCAATCATGATTCTTCACCGACCTACCAGCCAACTCAAGCTTAGTAACCAACCATCAGCCAAACCACAACCACAACCACAACCATGACCACAACCATGACCAACCAACCCACCCACCAACCCACCCGCCAACCAACCGTTACCCGTTCCGCCAGCCACCCGTTCCGATCCCCCAGCTCCTCCCGTGATCGCCGCCGGCTGTTCACCGGGCTGCGGGAGTTCGTTCGATAGGGCCGCCGCCGGCTGCGACTCCGCCCTCGGAGAACTGATGAGTTGGTGATCAATGGTTGGGTTGACGGTTGGTGAACGGTTGGTTGACGATGGTTAACGGTTGGTTGATGGTTGGTTAACGGCTGGTTGATGGTTGGTTGATGGTTGGTTGATGGTTGGTTGATGGTTGGTTGATGGTTGATGAACCAACTGTGGTTGATGGTTGGTTGATGGTTGATGGTTGATTCATGAGGGCAATGGTTGGTTAATGATTGGCCAATTGTTGGTGAATGGTTGGCGAATGGTTTGTTGATGGTTGGTTAAGGGTTCACTTTTGGGCTTTGCCGGGAGGAGTGGGCCCCCGAAGCAGAAAAAATGGTCAATGGTTGGGTAACCGTTGGCTGATGGTTGGCTAACGGTTGGTCAGCCGTTGGCTGATGGTTGGCTGCTTGGCTATGACCAGTTAGATGATGCCTAGGGATCGGCCATGGTCAATCAATGCGAGAATTGATGCGGAACTGATGATTAGATGATGGTCAAACGGTTGGCCAATTGCTGCGCTAGGGCCCTCGGGATTATAAAATCAATCGTAAGCATGACTGGGAGGCAGCTTTGTGTGCCCTTGAAATATCCCCGGAAAAGTTTCAAACTTTTCCGGGGATGGAGCCACAAATAGATCCCCACCCCTGCTGCCGTCGCCGGTGTGGCCGAAGCCTGTCAATGGGTTATATCATTTTGGTGGCTTATCAGTCAATTGCTGTTGGCTTGTCAGTCAACCACAATTATTTCAATCAACATTCACCATCAAGGCAATCAACCATCTTGATTGTCATCCTGGTTACATGCGTGCTATAGTCTCTTATTGTAACTAAGAGCGATGAAAATGGGAGAGGACAAACATAGGCACGGTCTGCGCATCGACATAGTCTTGCAGAATTCAAACTAAAGCACTTGCATGGCATGCCAATCCCTGTCCGCAAAATCAAAAATTACTATGTAATTAAAACATATTCTTAAGTGTGCATATGAACACTTCGGGCAACTTGTATAGACCTTACCAGTTTGGATTTGGATTTTTTGGGAAGACTCTAAGTTTCCTCTCCGGATACCCTCTTGGGCGTGGGCATAGTGTTCAATCACGTCCGATAGCGTATGATAATGAATGACTTATAACTAATAATTGACGTTCAATCACTAATAGTCTGACGGTTAACAACTGATAGTTAATGTGTCCCATAATATCAATCATCGATCTGAACCAAGTACTCCCTGGTTTGTGTCAGTGAGTGAGTACGGTTGTATCTCCTCTTACCACCTGAGCCCATGATCATTATGAGCCCAGATTTACAACAGTCATGACCAAGGTGCCAACTATGATGGACGAACAACTTCCAACAATCGACCTCGACTTGGGTTCGGCCACACATTTTGCCGCTATGCCTGCTCTGAGTGCCCAAACTATCTCGACTGCGGCTGTCTCTGCGACCTTGTGCGGATGACGATGTCGCGGATGGGATGACGACTTTCTTTGGCATCTACGGACGCCACAGAAACGGCATCTTGGGTTGATAGGGTAACTCCAGTGACTCTGTTTCCAGTGGATATCGTTCTAGGCAGCACTCCAAACCAGCCTCGGTCTTGATATGTTGAGGGGCAGCATGTCACTACCTGGTGGAATGCACAGTATGTCCTGGGATGCTGGCTGGAAGCGTGTGGGTTCCATGTACCGTGATACTGCATTACACATATTGGATAGATATTAATTGAACTTCTGAACTTACAACTTGCAAAGTGGAACTAATCAGTGGTTGAAAATTGCAAGCTTCTTTCCGACTTGTAGATTTTGGTTCTTGGCTAAGCAAATTGAATCCTACCCAGCAATTTTCTACCAGCCTCCTAAATGTCTTGAAAAGTGCCTGGATTCTGGATTCCCACAAACCTGTCAAGATCATATTAGTAAACATATTCGCCATAGTATATCATAACTAGTCATACATCGCTGTGCACACACGCAGACCCCGTACATGTTGTTATCGAATCAATTTAAGCAACTGAGTGAAGATTGGTGCTCAAGCGATGGAAGATTGACTTCCTACAACACATATTGACTTAGTTGTTATTGATAGATGATCTTCAATTATAAGATAAACAAATTGTTGCATCAAACTGGTGATACTGATTAATGATCCTGAACTATTGATCATAAATGAATGATCTGAATTGATAATGATTCGTAGTTGATTTTTCATGATTAGTAATAAACAATAATTGGTGGTCAATGAGTAATGTTTATAATCAATTAGTCGTAGTTCTTGCTGATGAGTCGTTGATGATAGCATGATTCATGATCCTACTGTAATTAGTCAAAAATGGTGTACCCCACAACTGGTGGTCTCCGTATTAATTAATAGTGGCTATTTGTTGGATGGTTAACAGGCCATCCTTGCCCATGCCGACCATGACTATCATGAACATCACCAACCAGTTGACAATCATTCACCATCTGAAAGCCATACCAACTATCACCCATCATTTCATCATCATTAAACCACCATCAACCATCAGCCAGCCATTAACCAACCATCATCAACTAATCATCGATTTATCATCCACTCACCCGTTAAATCCATCCACCATCCGCCTCACTAAGCAGTTCAAACCATGGTTTACCCAGCATTTATCATCCACTACCCCCGTGAAAACCATGGCCAACTGAGCTAATCATCGATTTATCATCCACTAAACAGTTGAATCCATCCACTAAGCCTCACTATAAGCAGTTCAAACCATGGCCTACCCACCATTGAACCAGCAACTTTTCGTTCCCGGGTTTCACCTGTACAACTTCGCTGGGCATCCCGTGCTGGGCATGGCGCGCGCGAGCGCTCGCCCGGAGGCGCTTTCGGCCAGGACTTGAGCCAACGTCATGCAGCGGTGCAGCGACCATCGACGTTTCACTACGAGTGATGGTGAGTGGTGCTGAAAATGGTGGCTAAACCCATGGTTTTAACAGGTTAGTGAGGCGTATGGTGGATGGATTCAACAGGTTAGTGAGGCTTAGTGGATGGATTTAACATGTTTTAACAGATTAGTGGATGATAAATCGATAGTTACAGTAGTTCATGATGGTTGGTCACATGATGGTTTGCAGTTGATGGTTTTCAAGCCAGTTACTCCCAGGTTCCAGTTGATTTATCATGCGTAGTAAAAAAACTATTAGCATGTTTTTTGGGTTCCCTAGTTTGAGAAGCACCCAAATGATGGCTGGATGGTGGTTCAATGATGATTATAAAAATGATGGTCAAATGACGGGTAGTTACTTGTATGGTTGATTCTTGTGGCTGTTACTAATGCTGAAGATGAAGAGACACATGCAAAATATATTCTGCAAAGCTGTATGATCGCGAGATAAATGATGGTGACTGGTGACTTCAGTTGCTATTTAAAAACGTGTTGTGACTGCCAGACTCAAAAAGCTGGGATCCCGTCAGTTCAAAAGTTGAGGAAGTGTCGGCTATTGCTAAAAGAGTTCAGTAGGACGTACAGCTCTAGTTCGGAACACGCCCTGACAGTCATTACACACTGCGTCTCGACAGCATTCAGTGTGCCTCTTTTACCAAATCTGCAACAATCTACGGGTGGTACATAACTCAGCATCACATCTTAGGGGACATGAGGATGACGATGCCCAGTCCCTGTTCGGATTGTCCCAGCACCGCCTTCGTCTTCTTTCTTCTCCAACTTCTGACCAAAGCCCTTCACCAAGGTCCAGATTGGATTGTTCTTGTCTGGCAACGTCTTCTCCAACTGACACAATGAAAAAAACGGGCGCGTCAAGAGCAGCTCGGCGCTGCGAAACATAGGTGGTGCTCAGGGTTTCCTCCTACCCTAGCTTGCAAGCTGCATCCATTCTTTATGCAAAATATAAGAATATGTAAATGTATATATATATATGTGGATACCAGCATTATAACCCCGCGGAGAAAAAGCGATTGTGCTAGAATCATGTGTGCCATAATCATCGTGCACGCAGCACCAAAGTATGTTGACATATAATCTTGCACTTGCATCATGTTTGTCTAGTACCCCAATCATTGAACTACTCATGGGTCTAGAACCATCCTCAACAATCCCCTTGGCAATGGGATACCCCCACCATGGAAATGGGCGGCCCTGAATGGTGATATCTCCCGGTGGCAATTCCTGGCTGCCTTGCTGCGTTTACAAAGCTGGGGCCCTTTGCACAAGGGTCAATCAAGTGGGGATGAATAGTTCATGATTAGTTCCTGACCCCTGTAATTGACTCGTGATCCATCAAACACCAATGATTTATCGGATCATCAGCCATTCTAGATGAACTACAGTTGATAACCATTATCTAGCCAAGCTACTGCAGCATCATCTACCATCATTAGCCATCGACCATTCCTATACTAGTCATATGGTGATTTCTCAAAATAGGGGACCCCAAAAATGGCTAGTTTATTACTATAACTGGTTAATAAAGGATGATTTGAGGGGTATCATTATTTTGAGAAACCATCATGTCAACCACCACCGTTCTATCAACTACGATGGTCAGTTATCAACCAGTATCAACCAGCATTGGCCTGCAAAACCTTGTGATGCTTTGAAAACCATGGTGATTTGGGCAAGTCTGTGCCTGAGGATTTATTGTGATTCCTGAGTGCTCAATGGCTACTGTCTAGTTAACGGTCAAAAGAGCACTGATTGATGGCGAACTAGTCGTCCAATGGCTAATCTAATGGCCAATTGCTGGTGAAGCAGCTAATATGGTGAAGCAGTGGCTAGCCCAAGCAAACTTCCAACCATCCCTGAAAATGTGACCCAAAGTAGGTAAAAATATGTGTGTTCGTCAACTGCTCGCCTTGCTTACCGCACAAGATAGCAAGCTCAAGTTTCATTTGCTATCCAATTTTCTCTATTTAAGGCCTAACTTTGACTTCACTTGGGATTCTGCATTGAGATCTGGCTTAACCTAACCAGATCTAAGGAACGTAAATCTGAAACGAGTCGTTGAGGCTGTGAGCGTCACTTGGCACCAGCAGTCCCACTTCGCTGGTTGGTTTTCCTATTAACACGAACGGCTTGGAGGCGGGGGGGGCCGATTGATGTAGCCTTCTGCTTGATGGTGCCTCCACTGACAAAACTTGAAACTATTTTTCATAACCCCAATTTTACTAAGAGCGAAAGTAAGTTAGAACTCTTTCAGCCAAAACATACTTTGATTACTTCATGGATATACTATACCACTTTTTTCCCGCAATTTGAACACATTTCGAAAACTACTGCTCGTCAAGTGGGATACTCTTCAGCCCTTCGAACTGAAAAGCACTGGCAACTGAGCTGAACAACGAGTTTAGAACTGTGAAGCCAGCTGTTGAACCCAACTGTTGAGGGGTTACAACCCTTGGCGCGTCCCATCGACCGGCCGGCGGAGCCTCGGGATCCTCCGTGGTTGGCAAAGGAGTGACGTAGATCCTCTTGCGACTCGCCTGAGGGCTGAGTTGTGCTGCTGGTTTTGGTTGATGAAAATTGGTAATCTGCTTGGTGGTTGAACCACCCCTATGGAAAATATGAGTCAACCAACCAACTTGTAGATACTAGGGATGATGGTGGCTCACCTGCATCAACCAATGATGGTGGATTCTGGTTGATGATAATGGCATGATGAATTTACAAGAGTTGGTTTTGGTTGATAACTGCAATAGAGACTGGTTTGTGAATTGGTTTTGCTTAATGACTTTCTTAATGAGAATTCTCGCTGCTTAATGATTACTTAGTTAAGAATTGCTAATTGAGTATACTGACATTGGTATTGATACTCCTGATTGTAATAGTTCACACAGATTGCTATGATTGCTTGTAAGATGGGAAAAATGGTTGATGATAGTTGTACTCTACATTCTACGATGGAAGTAACAACATCTAGGGTGATAACAATGGTTGACGGTAAGAGTTTTTACGATGGTATTCTCAATGGTAATAACAATGGTAGTAAGTAGTAAGATATGGTCATTACGATGGTAATGAGAGTGATACAATGGTGATTTTCGTGCAAGAATATCATAACTTTGATGATAACTGATGAGCATTCACAATGGTAACACAAGTATATAACCTTGGATATAAGGAAATAACAATGTTATTCGGATTCGCATTGAGAAAGGTCAATTGTTTGCCTTCAGTAACATTGGTAGATGCCTAATCACAATTGGAGTTGTGATGACATTAATTGAGAACGACCATTTGGAGGAATCATAATAACAACTGTTACTGAAATAACAAGCCGTAATCGATTATAATCTTACCTGTTAGATATCCACTCATGGTTGGCAATGCCTGTGGCAATCAAAGTGATAACACAATTCGCAATCAACGGTGATACCAACCGGGAAACTCATAACGCTTGATGTATTGAACAATCAAATAAGATTAGCAAGGATGGTTCACGGAAAATTGTACCTAAGAAGTACTGTAGTTATATATAACGTGGTATCACATTGATTTTAAAACAGGCAGTATGATGGTACACAATTACATACACAAGTTCAATGACCATGATCGAAATGAAATTACTAGTGTTGCACTTCACAGTATTGCCTAATCATTAAGCATTGACTGAAGCCTCATTAACATGAGCATTGACCATGCTAATGAAGATCTTAAGAGCTATAGTGGATAATGGCTATTTGTAGTGGCTACTGGTGTTGGACAATGGGAAATGACCACCGGTGAGTAGTTTTCAATCAATACTCAACGGTGGTCATCTCATATCATCCCAAAATTGATCGATAACTAAACAATTTATGAATACTTGATCACCAATTAAAAATATGAAAATTGTCATAAATTGTCAATAGTTAGTGGGTCTCAAATGACCTTGCTTTATTGCCACTGCTTATGCAACCCCCCCCCCCCAGTCCGGGGTCTATCTTACAAACATAAGGCTTGATCATGGGGCAAGCCGACAAGCCACCATCAAACCATAAAACCACCAAATAGCTGGCAATGGTTGCTGATCGTTTGCACCTATGGTTGAAATGGTTGATAAGAATGATAGATGCTGATGATCATGATTATGATGATGATGATGATGATCATCATCATGTTCATGTTCATGATGAATCATTCTCGATAATGTCAAACTTATGGATGCATCACAACTAAACTGGTGATCTATATATCTAGAATGCTGGATTGCCATTTCCACATGTCATGGGCATTCATGCAGGTCGAAGTCATGGAGGAAAACACAGAAATTGTACACATGTATGTACGTTTGTAGCTATATTTATACCCAATATAGATGCAAACATATCCGCATTACAATGCCTATTTATGCACCCGCCCTGTCACAAACAGTGCAATGACTGTAGGTCCACTCTACTACTCAAACTACCTCCCTAAACGAACAACTCGGACTGCGCAAATGACCACAGGCCATGTCCTGTGCATGTCCTACTCATGTCATCGCCGCGCTGGCTTGGCCTGTGGCAGAACGTCCGTGAAAGCGGCACTCTCAAAGCCTGGCCACGTGACGTTTCCCCCTGCAGGAATTGGGGGTGACATCGAGCAATTCAGAGGAGAATATCCTATGGTCGGTCATCTATGATCCATGTAACTTAATAGATATGTCATACAAAGGAAAGGCCAACAAAAGGATACAAAAAGGATGATGCCACTATGATATGATAGAGCAACAAACACTTTGCCTACTGGGACCACATGGTCTTGGTCAGCAGGCAGTGATCCAATCCTGGCTATTTTCGGGTTCAAAGAGTTCAGCAGCGAAAATGGCAAGTCCAATGTGCGGCCCGCACCTGTCTTGGGAGGGCCAAGCTCTGTGAAAGGCATCTGACATTTGCCCTTGGTGTAAATGACCTGAGAGCAACATCAAAAACTGCAACAAGCAACGACACTTGTGTGCCAAAACCAGCCATACTCAGTAATATCAAACAATGGCAATTAATTAAGTATAAACATAATCAGATATATGTATATAAATGTATATATATATATATACATCATATACGAATCTCTGGTTGGTGCAAAGGTGCCCTATCCCAAAAAAACCTCATCCCCCGGTGTCCCAGTCCACCGCAGGGGTACCCTGGCGACTGCTGCTGGGCTCCAAGCGTTCTCGTGCACATGCTCGCTGTCCTCCACGATACCGATGCCGTGCATCAAATCCTTGGCCGATGGTTCAGGCATTTCTTAAGCCATGAGGGACCACCAAAAAAATATAGTTAAATGGTTAATGGTCAATAATTGGGCTTATGAGGGGCCCCTATAAACCATGTACTATTGGGCCTATGGGCGATGGCAAAAAATTGATTTATTACCATCAATGGTTGATAGTCAATAATACAACTAATCACCCGTAGGGCCAATATATGTATATATGAAAAAATATATATAATGGTCAAGAATAATTACCCAAATCAAAACCGTTTGTTGAATGATTTCAGGTTCACATTCGAGTAATGCTACTTAGTTAAGGTTATCGGGCAATGTAATCGCAGTGACCAACAATAAGAATGAGAGCAATAGGGTATGAAATGTTGAGGTAAATTAGCGTAGTACAACAATTGTAAAAATCAGCCACTTCCATCTTCAAAGAATGGCCGATGTGCTTTCCTTGCTCTTTTGCAAGTAAGGGGGAACCAACATGTTCCAAAGTTGTCCATTGTCCATCTTTTTCCTTTCTCTCAACGTCCCTCTCTCTGCAGGAATGATCTTTTCTGGATCGCAATTTCCGCCTCCATCATCATCCCTGTCGGGGAACATGTTGATTCGCTGGTGGATTGATCTACAGTATAACTTGCACCTCATAGCCATTGAGTTGGCATCTCCCTTTTTATTGTTGGTCAGCAAACCCAATTGTCAGCCATTAAAAGTTCATAGTTGTTAATTATGATTTACAAACCGTTACTAAACTATTAATCAAAAGTGAATTAAACAGTATCAACCGTTGATTAACCATGAACTAAGCATTCGTTGACCGATAGTGAATCATCAGTTATCCACGAGGTAACCATCAATTAACCATTCTTTAACCAGTAGTTCAACCAATGTCAACCATTACTCCCAAATTAATCAAACTGCAAGTACATATTCACCATCAAGTAACCATCAGTACACATCAAATAAGTGTCATTAACCATCATTCATCAATAAGTTAACCCTCTGAGAACCATCCTAACCATTGATTATCCATGATGAATTATGAATCATCCAACAATTAACTAATCGACCCTCAGTTAACCCTTAGTCAACCCACAGTTTCACCCTTGGTGGCTGCCATCCTTTTCCGTACCTGGGTCCCACACATTCTCCCAGTTGGGCACATCTTCATTGGCGATAGGTCGGAACCTTGGCATTGTCCGGCACTTCAATATGTTTTTTGTTTTTTTTGTTCAGATGTTTTTGTTTTTTTTTTCAGATGTTTTTCGTTTTTTGTTTTTCAGATGTTTTTCGTTTTATTGTTTTTTTTTCCGGATTTTCTGTTTTTTTTCAAATGTTGCATGATTAATGGATATCAACGCTCAGCAATTCATGGTGAACCACTAACCATCTGGTTGATTCACGATCAATGTTACCATATCAAGGACGGCTGGTGGTTAATCGAAGTAATGGTTGATCACTGGCTCATAATTGTTGATTCATGGTAAACAACAACAACAACAACGACAACAACAACAACAACAACAACAACAAAACATTATGGTTCACCCACGGCTAATGATGGTTCACTCATGGTTAAAAGAAACTAACAATGGTTGATAAATGCGACTTAGTATAAATCAGTCAAGAGTGAAACTACATGAGGGGTTGACGATGCTGCGGTGATGTTTCATGGCTGATGAATGTTAGCAACCAACCAATAATTTGGTTGATAATGGCGAATTCATAGTTACTTGACGGTCAACTGATGATGCCAGGGGAATGTTTACCAGCAAACTAAATGCTCCGTGAGGGTTGAGATGGTTGAATTTGATCGATACAACCATGTCGTGAAAGCAAGCAAAAAGGGTTGAGAACGAGATGGAAAAGCAAGGGATCTTCTTATGTGTCACTTGTTGAGGCTTGCATCCTCTGCCTAGTTACATCACCAACAAGTTTGTCTTCGGCATGTGTTTTTAAAATGCAACTTTCATTGTTGTTTCTTTTTGCCGCTTATTGACCTGTACCTGTGCTGCACACATGATATCATTATTATAACAAGGCAGTGTACCACCCTTTGTGAGAAGCGTCTCGCAACACACTCGGCGCCCGTCTCTTTCATCCCTTTCGCTCACATGACAATCATCCCTTCCCGCATCATCCATGCCTTCCCCTCACAATTTGACTAAAGCAATTTGGGTACCAATGAGTCCAGGGATTCCAAGTCGGACACTGCTTGGTGGCTACCATCCACAACTCCCTGCTTCGCAGTCACGATCCACCGGAACCAGCGCCACCAACACGGGGCCCGAGCTCCCAGTTTCCTCCCAGGGTCTTCCAAACGCCGCGTCCGTGACCTTGAAACGGCGGCTCCGTTACAGCTCTTGGCTGTGACGACGCCAGGTGGTAGCCGGGGATGATCTCTGCCACTGGTAGGAGTGGATGATCTCTGTCGTTGGTAGGAGTAGATGATCAACTAGAGTTTCAACTGTTGCAGTTCTATTCTGGTTAATTAACCATTCTGAAAAATGCCGGTAAGTTGATTGTAAGTTGATTTTGTTTACCGAAAAATGCCAGTTGGCTGAGCCAACATGAGCCAACTTAGACATCAGTTTGTCAAGAGTTCAGTGGGCAAGTAGGATTTAAAACATATCTTGCAGCTACAATTCACAGCTTGTCGCTGGTCAAACACTGGCAAAATGCCAGCTCCGTTGTTGGTGTGACCGGCTGGCTGACAAAACAAAAGTAATCTGGTCTTGAACATTATCAGAATCAAGATAAATAGAAAAATACATAGGGATATGAACACTTATCAACTCTGGTTGATCCCCGAGAGTCAGTTATAAGGGCAGCAATCATCAGCATCAATGGAGAGCGAAGAAACATAGGGATATAACATAACTAGCAAGAAGAAATGCTTGCCAGAATTTCTCAGACTATTGGTACGTAAATACTCAACAGCAAGCGTGATAGTAAGCATAGCACTCCTCAAGTCGGAGAGCATGCACGCCAAACTTTGGAACTGGCATGGCTTCCAAGTGCGAAACGGTGCAGAATGTGTCAAAAAGATCGTGTACTAAACGTACCGAGTGCCTCGATTCAAAAATGGTGAGGTGACATAATTACAGGGGCATCCATGAATTGGAGGGGTTGGTCCAAAAATGAGTACAATATCTCCATTATCCATTACTTACTGTTACCATTTTTGAATAACAATGAACCCCTCCAGTTCGTTCATTACAATACCTCCATCAATGGTATACAGTGCCGTATGGATGCTAGTATCTCAGATATCTCCTCAGAGGAAGTCCATTTGGGGTAAGGGATGCTGCTGTGGGTCGAACCCCTTGTACCCTTGGCAAGCGTAGGTGGCTTCGCTGGCAGGTTCATGCACTTGTGAGTGGTTCAGTGGTTCTGCTATTATGTGGCACCCGCAGCCATATTGCAACCTTGTGTAACCTAAAACCCTGTGGAACCATTCGAGGTCCATCCCTTGCTTCTTGATGACTAAACTGGTGATCGAATATTTGCAATGATCAGTTGCTCGAATCATGTGACAATTGTGTGCCGTCCAGACCAAAAGAAAACACCACGCAGTTGGAACACTCTTATAATTTGTCATGATTTGACCATGGATAAATCATCAAATAGCCATCATTCAATCATCAACCATCATCATTAGCGATGATATCGATGATTCCGCGTCATTAACCCTAATTGGCCATCAAACATACAAGCTGATCACATCAGTTTGGATATTTCTGGCTGCAGGTGACCCCAAACCTTCCCTCCAGTCCCTCAGGGTTCCAAACGTTTGCCCTTCACGAAGTCGCCGGTATAGGTGCCGCCATGGGATTGATGCATGGGGTTCTTCTCAAACAACAACTGAGCCTCAGCAGTAGCCATGGAACGTCGTTGCCATGGCGACATGGAACCCGTGACCCGGGACATGAGATCAGCCGGCTACGAAGTCCGAGGAACGCCTTCAAAGTGCTGGACTCCGAAGCCATCGGGCACACTATCCTGTGGCGGTCGAATGTTTGGTGTGCTGTGATTCACCACGGGTTCAGAAGGGTTGGTTGTTCACTGTTGAGATTTGGTTGGTTGATTTGGTTGATGATTGAGATTTGAGCATTGATATTTGATAGATCTTGATTCGTTGTTGATGCTTGATGAATCTTGATCATTCATAGTTGATTGTACTCATGGGCATCTGATCGCTGACTTGTCATGGTTGATTCACTATTATGACTTAGTATCACGTATCGATCATCTTGGTGCCTGTCACAGAAAACATCATCGCATTCATTTTGGGAACCCATCTCTCGGTGAGAAGAAACTGTTTCCAAAAGCGTAGTCTTGTTGGCTTCCAAGGGATGCTTGACTCCGATTGGACCTTGGGGGTGCAGTGTCAGGCCAGGAAAATGGAGCGGCCGCTGGTCATTGGAACTGGTTCCCGACCCCAAAAATGGCCATAGGTTCGAGGTACCTTGATTGTGTGGAGACATCATGCTCTGACTGAAACCATTTCTTGCAGATTGCAGATTCATCGCAGCAAATCTCCCACAGAGATAATTTGAGAAGATCTGAGAATCACAGCAACTGAACAGGTTTCTGAACAGTTTTGGACAGCATTTTCAAAAGTGTGCTGTTCTTCACCTCACTTTGTGACACCCAATGCAATTTGGGGTGCTCACAGTTTCTTTCTCTGGGTCTCACCTAACATTAGTTTTCCAGCGTAGGAACCACTCTGACTCAGATTGAAACTTCAAGAAATTGGAAGTTGTTCTGGTTCCAAAAAGGGGCAGCGGAGTGCCAGGATATCTAATCGTCCAATTCCGGGACACCTGCATCTATTTGGTTACTCGCAAATGGGGAACCATGTCGTTTTTTAGGCAGATAATTTTTGGGCCATACGCTTTTTTTATTGGCGCCACGAAGTGTCTTCACAAGTCAGTCGTTTGGATTCGCATACTGCAGGAGAAGTATCCGTTGTCGACGTAAGCCCCTTTAGTGGGACGGTAATCCTTCGGCAAAGGATATTTTGACAACGAAACACGTCGTGGCATTGGCATCAGATCCAAGTTGGCCATTGAAGCTACCTAGGTTGTCCTCTTCTTGTGAGAGCTAGTTTCATTGGGATCATCATAAGCCATGAGCCATTGCGGAATTCACAATAAGAATGGGTTTAATGATGTTTTCTTTGGGATGGAACTGATTATAGTAATTCACCAGTAGATAAAACCGGCTCTTTGGTTGATGATATGAACCACCTCATTATTTGGATAGTAGCTGATATAGAACAAGTCTGATGAACAAAAATCAACTTTTATCAACGTTCATCACTATTCCACAACTGTACTAATTATATAACTACATTGTCCATCATTGTACTGCAATTTTCCGTTGCACCATGTCTTTGCATCGCAAGTAGGCGACCATCGATGATCATTTTGCCAACCCATTTCTGTTGGCTCTATAGGGGATCATGATGTACTTCTAATGATGTACCCCTTGCTGTTTGGTTTCCCTGATGACCATACCTTGGGCTGGTCACTTGCGGTACAGGCCACGGGCTTCCTCGTGAAAGCTCAGAGCCCACCCCATCGCCGCCTTCCACTGGCCATGGTAGAGGATGTACTTCACAGTCTCATCTTCGGGGTTCTCTTTCTGCGAGCAGTTTGGAAGGGGACAAAAGACTTCGTCATGTGATAGGATTGAAAGCCACGGAAAACCCACGGGCAGCAGAGCTCATGGGGATCTTTCAAACTGGAAGGGACGTGGAACCGTTTGCAGGAACCAAAGTCACAAATTCCATGGTTTGCAAATTCTGCTTTACATCGAAACTCGAAGCTTTCATCATTCCTCCTAGGACGGCATCGGTAGACTCTAGACACCACATGTTGTCGCATGTTCAGATACTTCACAGTCACAATGTATATCTCATGATCTCTCACCAGGCGGTGATGAGTGGATGTCAATCACAAATTCTCGTATCCTCATGTCTATAATCATGCAAGGTTGCGAATCAGGTCACGCTGTGACCAGCGGCAGAAAATGGACCTTTGTGAAAGCCCTTGTGACCTAAATGGGTACGTGACAAAATACTGGTAGTCCCAAAACCAATGGTTTCCATGGGTAAAATATGGCAAAATGATCCTTGTTTGGTAGGCTGTTGATTACCCAATGGCTTGGCACACACCCAAATGTTAAAACCAGACTCACGGACTCACCGTAGAGGTGATGTTTTTTCAGTAGACCAGGTGATGTCGGGGAGATCCTCAAGGAATGGATCGTTCCACCGGAAGATCGACACCAGTGTGGTGTACCTGCAGCCGATCCATGTTAACCTATGATTAAGGTTGAGATATGTTGAGCTTTGATCAACATAAGGGGTATTTTTATAAAAGTGATGGCAAGTGCCTGGTACTGAACTGGTAAACCCTTAATCGATTGCTAAACCCAAGGTGATCCAGCTAATTGCCGTTCACCAGTGGATGAGATTGAGCCACTCAGCCCCAGCGGAACTCACCCGCGGCGTTGCCTTGTAGGGTTTACCTTCGCGAACACATTCCAAGAAGTCCCTCGGTACAGAGTCATTGAAACAAAGCTGTAATAGGAGATGCAGCTGTCAATGAAGCACCCCATTGTTGCTGGTAGATCACAAGCTTTTCATGAAACCGGTGATCGTTTATATGGATCTATCAATACAGGTTGACCGTCTTGGAGCAAAGTTTCAACAACCAAAAGGCCAATCAGCCAAAAAATAGGTGTTTCTGAAACTAGCCCCCCGATTTTTTGGGGGTCCCTATGGCGTAAGAAACGGTGTGATACATCCAACCCCAATCGATCGTGCCAATCCCAACATCTTCCACCATGAGGCGCAAGTTCCAGCTCACAATAACCAACTACAACTGGCTTGTCCAGCAACCATACTTGGTTGGTAGCTTCTTAAGCCAGTTTGGGGACCCAAAGCTCTGGATGGTTTATGCTTAATATCACTTGGATGATGACTGGGGGTACCCCTATGACTTGAGAATCATCCGGTTGACCGCCAACAAAGCCAACAACAATTACCAACAACAATCAGCCACTTGGCAGCTGGTTCAATTACCAACTATTAAACTACGATGGCTATACACAGTTGCTGTAGCTACTAACTTAGCCAAACTTAGCCAAACTTAGCCAATCTGTATATAGCTCTCTGTTGGTGGCAACAATAGCCAACTAGAGCCACCAACAATCACGGTCAGCTGGGTCCCGCACGGATCATTCGCGGCACGTGCCGAGTACATGGTGCCCCACGTGCCCAACTCACCATCCTAGCAGGAGCGCAGCGGAGCCATCAAGAGCAAGCTATGAAACACCCTTGCCAATAGTACTGAATGGTCAAATAATGTCATCTCATGGGTTCACATTCAATTGCTATTTTTGTTATTCCGAAGATCGCCATGATCGCCATGATCACTCTGGCCATCTCGCTGCATTGATAGACCTTTGGTCCCAGGTCATTGGATTCCGCTAATCCCCACCAGGGACCAGCAAACTTGGGAGGTACTTCGCAAATTGATTGACCATGAACCTGTTGATGTGGGCCGACCATCATCTTTTTAGAGAAACACAAGGGTAATCCAGAAAGGCAAGGAGACACCACATCGCTTTTCCTGTCAAAGAAGGTGCTTCAACATGCTTCAAAGCTGCTTCTTCTATCACTTTTTACATGCTTCAATGTTTAGCTTCAACTAACAACTATCAACTTCAACATGCTTCATTTTCTATCAATTTTTCAGAAACTCAGTCAGGCCATCAACAGCAACAGTGGGAGCCTGGCCCAGGATGCCGTAGAAGTACTTGCCGGGGCCCTCGGAATCTTCTTTTCGTCGATCGAAGCACACCCTCAGCGGGGCCGTGTGATGTGTCCCACTTGTGGTACTTGGATCCTGAGAGACTTCTCTGGGAGCCATGAATCCATGAAATCCAAGAACAAAAAAATGTATACATAGATCATCCAAATATTAAAAAAACATGAATAGAAGAAGATAGAAGAGGGTGTAAATGTAAATTCACAGTCCTAGCCCATGATCGGTGTAAATTCACGGCTGTGGCCAGTCAGTGGAGAGTTTCAGGGTAGAGTATCCAACCATGGCCATCCGCCCATATTTGATACGCTAACTCAATCGTTACAAATCATGATGGACACCACGCATGGGTCCAATGCTGTAGCGTTATCTTTGTTAGATGTACAACAAATTAGAAGCCATATGGCTGTGGGTCAAAACCCTTAGTCCCCCTGCTTCCCCGATCATTAACCATTGTTTTCCCTATAGTTTGTTGGTTATTAATCACCATTATTGATGGCTAATATCAACCCATAGCCATATAAACGATGATATCTTCACACTACTGGTTGTTCATCACCTGCAAGGCAGATCCATACTAACGAACCGCTCCCAAGTTTTTGCCATGGGTAAGTGGATGTTTCTGAAAACAGGGGTACCCCAAAATCATCCCTTATTAACCATTTATAGCAATAAATCAACCATTTCTTGGAGGTTCCCTATGGCTTGAGAAACTCCCAATTGGTGATTTACCATCATTGGGAGGTTACCGAATGCTGGATATACCCGTGATTGTCGATGGTCTTCTGGCAAGCCTGGAACCACTTTGAAGCATTAAGCGTTCGGAAATGTCTGTTCAGTTGGTGGTTACTTAATGGTTACTTGATGGTTAATACTTTCATTAATGGTTAGTTGATGGCTAATGGATAGTTGATATTTGAATTATTGGTTATCCTAATTAATGGTTAGTTGATAGTTAATTGATTGTTAATGAAGGATAGTTAATGGTTGAAGATGGCTAATCTTGGCTAATAGTCATTGATCATTGATCATCAACCGACTGTTAAATCACCACTGTAGACCATACAAAGAACCATCAATCATATACCTAACCATCGTCAACTGAACAAAAAAGCAACTATGCAACAGCCATTGTTCAAGCATTGTCAACCAATATGGACCATCAAAAATCAAGCACAGTCCGGTGAATATCAACGACCCGTCAACCTAGCTGCAGTAGTCTTCGACTAAAGCTATTCATAGACTCTAATGATGTTCCTAAGAACTAGCATCAAGTTGGTGATAGGCCACTGAACCCCTGACATTGGGCTCTGTACCTTTGAAAGTTCAGCCGCCCTTGCGAGTGAAGTTGGTTTCATCATCCCAAACAGAGGTGACAAGTAAGCCGCGCCAAATGCGTCTATGCTGTAGCTGAGGATGTTCCACACTAGAGAATTCCCATCACCCACTAATGACTTTGTCAAAAACCCGATATACTGCTCTTCACCACAACTTTGAAACCTTTTCTAACCAAGTGAAATTCCACCATTTATCAACCCACTCCTAGCATGAAGCCAACTTCAACAGCTGGCTCCAACTGTCCCCGAAACGAAACGCTGGGGTTGGAGCCATGCATAGTCTTCGTCCTTCTTCGATGTGATGATCTTGTCTTGATCGAACCTGCAAACAGCTGGGGGCGCAGTGTCCAAGCCATGGATAGCCAAGGCAACGTTTACTTGGGAGGTAGTTCACCATAGATATGTCTATGTATATTTAAATATCATTATATATATATAAGTATCATTATATATATATAAATCATTAAATATATAAATATATTTGAATATATACATGTATATAAAAATATTTATATAGATGTATTTTTATATATCTATATTCGTTGATATATATATATATATCATGTATATATATATATATACAAGTCTATTTGTGTATACTTTTATTGATATATATATATATATATGTATGTCTATTTCTTGATAAATAAAAATCTACATATACATATGTAAATATAATGACGCATCTGACAGCCGACCCTGGTCAGAAGTGCTGGACATTGCGCTGACAGCGGGACGCTGCAGTGTTGATCTGTGGAGTCGGGATCTGGCTACGTGTTATGTATGGATAGGCAGAGTTACATGGTGGGTATTTCAAGCTTGCAGGCCCCAAATGGATGTTCTGAGAAACGATACCGGTAGAGATTCATTTGGTGGGATGCCAAGTGATACCAGGAAGAAAAGAGTGTGGGGGCCCTTTTGTGGAAAAACTGTGATATTGATATTATGTGATTATTTGTACCACTGGAGATGGATCACCATCTTCTGGGGCAACCAGTCTGAACATGCTTAGGTTTCCTGTGTGCAAAGCAAGCAAATCCATCATTTCCACATCTTCGCCACCAAGTCAAAAGCAAACCGGAGGTTGCAAAACATGCCATGATGATGCCAAATAGGGATGGGAAATCAGCAATCCGCTTTCGACTTTACCAGCTGGCTATAAGTATCATGTTTTGCATGATCAAGAGTTGCTCACCAATATGAACCATTGCTATTGTCCGTCATTTGTCATGGTCATTGAGATCAATCAACATAATAAGTCATTAACTATTTTCGCATTAGAGTAAGTCATTAACCGTGGTCACTAGCAATCAATGAGCAGTCCGAAGCCGTAGCCGTGATGCAACAATCAAAAACCTCGATCGCTATTCGCTATCTACATTTTCTATAGTCGCTCAGTAACCATTGCGAAACGTGTGATCAATCATTCTGATGAGTAAATACTTTAACAACCGTGATCATAATACTACCATTGTATCTTGTTCCTTCGTTGCACAATGCTTGTGTAATATATGTGTATACCGACAATGGTTCACAATGATATTGTACAACCATAATATTATGGACAACAGTTGTCATCAAATTCCATCATGATATAGATAACAGCCATTAGGCTATCACCAACTATGGATCTCCTATTGCACATGATTGTTGGTTGTTGTCAACTAGTACAAACCATTGAGTATCATTGACCATGAATGAACTCCAAAAAACCACGAGTAAACTGTGGGGGGCTAACAACTTGGCTTCCACGCTTGCAATGAAGCTTTATGTGCTTGTCCTGGAGCAGTGCAGGTCAACCGGAAAGATCAGTTAGGACACCTGTTGAAGGTGACGCATGGTGAAAGGGGTGAATGATAGTGAATGGTGGTGAATGATGGGATGGTGAATGGTTCATTGACGGTTGCTGGTTGGTTAACTGATGGTTAATTCTTGGTTACTTCATCGCGGTTCAAGCAATAGTCATCTTCAATGATGGCAGATGACAAAGACGCCTACTGGTAGCCAAATACCACGGTTTCATTTCCACTCTTTGGTGGTTAAGAACGAGGCAATAGGGGATGTCAACGGTGCAAACCATGTCCAACCATTGTTTAGCAAAACAACAGCGAGTAACAACAATAGAACCGTTCCATGGCCAGTCGAAGAGCCAGCGGCTTGTTGCTGCATCAGGCCGGAGCAACCAGTGGCTGTAGTCAGTTGAACTAGTGACGACCATTTGACCACTAGTACCTATCGACCAGTGGTACTGATAGGTACAAGCTGTACCTATCAACCACTAGTACCTATCAACCATGGTAGTTAAACAAGCACTGATGACCAAAGATATGCAAAAATGGTGTTGTTCAATGCTTAACATTGGTTCACGTGAGATAAATAGATGGTCCATTTGGTTTTGGTGCCAAGCATCATATCAACCATGGATGTCTGTTATTGTATGGATGGTGTACTGTGGAAGTACACCCAGGTTTTCTCATCATCTGGGTGACCGCTTTAGACCAAAGAGTGGTATTTTTGACACCAAGCAGGATCATGACAACAGTACCTACCTTTCCTGATGCTGTGATCGATCAGCTCAGCAATGAGGGGGATTGGAACCCATATGAAAATAGCTAAAATGTTTTTGAGTTCAAACAGGCATCAACATTGGCAACAATTTGTTGTTCAGAGTGGTTAAGTCACATTGTCATCAACAACTAGTTCATTCAGTGAATTCATCCTTAAGGGTGGTTAAACACTAGTTTTCGAATGGTAGAAGTAAGCGTTTCCGAAAGGTGACTAGAGCCGGGTCTTGGTGCAGCAGCTCCTTGACGTTGTAGGCCTTGCCAACGCCCGTTCGCTTGCCGTTCTCGAAGGTGCCCTGAGGAGTGGAGGTGAGAGCGTAGCCTAGCTATATGCCAATCAATTTGCCAATAGATTGGTTAAATTTTGTGATTTAGTTATGTAGCTATATGGGTTTGTCATTAATTAATTCAAATAAGTATATGCGATTTTCCATTGAATATCAATTATTAACCATAATAGTTACGTAATTTTTGACTAAGCACTAGGCATCAAAGATATCATGCCAACAATTGAAAATGAATGATTCACATTTGCCATGAATCAACCCAATGATTGTGTCACAAATCATCATTATGAGTATGATGGTCAACCTACATTCACCATCAGTTAATCATCGTTCAGCACCAATCAACCATCAACAAAGCATCACTTTATTCGACATGACCGTTCTTGACCGCTATGAGCCACTAGTAGCCACCAAGGCCATTAGTTAGCCAGTGCTAAATCAAATAATACTAATCAACTTTACTCGTCATTGACTACCAATTAACCACCAATCCACCAATCCACCAATCAACCATTGATTAACCACCATTTAGCTTCAATCATCAATTGACCACAATGAGCCATCATTGAACACCAATCGCAATAGGTGAACTAACAAATGTTGCTTAAGAATGATGATATCTGATTGTAAATCATTGGCATGATGGTCAACCATGGGCGACCCGACAGGGAATGGGTAGAGGTGAATCTTTTCATGAACCATGGTTCACCACCAATTCACCATCGATTCATCATCAATTCACCAACAATTCATCATCTATTCAGCAGCTATTCACCATCTATTCACCATCAATTCACTATAAATTCACCATCATGACCATCATTCAACTTCGCCTTAAACAGTAAGCCCGGCATCACCGGGGCAGCATCAGCGGCCTCAAAGACAACACGACCCATGCCACCTTGCTGCGGAGCGCAGAAGCGCGCTTCCGCGCGCTGCCACAACAGTTGGCTGAGAACCAAGTGATTCAGGACAGGTTATCACTGGTTATCATGGTTAACCACTATCAATGGCCATTAGTTAATGCCACTATCAAGTATCAATGGTTAACTAACACACTAGTTATCAATGGTTAATACCGTTATCAATGGTTAATTAATTGCTAATTGATGACTAATTAGTAGTTGATTGATGATGATTGATGGCTAATTGGTACCGAACTAATGGCTAGTGGCTACTTAATGGCTGATCATTAGCTAGTCATGGTTAGCTAAGTATCACTATTAATGGTCGATTCATGGCTACTCAATGACCAAGAGCAGTCATTGGAGTTAGTGACTACTAGTTGATGACTAGCCGCAGTTGGTTATCAGTGAATAGATCAGTTTGTACTGGCATTCTGGTCACTGAATATGGTTGTATTGGTAAGAACTGTAGTTCACTACTAGTGGTTGATGGTTGGTGATGAATTGTATAGCAATGGTTGCATTGGTGATGATTAGCTAGTTACTAATAAATCACTACTATTAGTTCTAATTAGTATATGATATGCACTGTATCATTATCGACTAGTAATTCGTTGGATCCCTTGCTACGTGGACGACGACTTGACTATGCTTAATGACTATACACTTGGAATAATTTCTCGAACTAATTAACCACCATATAATACCATCAATCACGAATTTCATACTTTAAGAAATGTTGATTACAGCAAGACTGATTATCATTGATGAAGTGACAGTGCTTGAAGTAGTCTCTTGCGAATCTCAGCTGGTGGGCGGATTGAAGTTCAAACCAAGAGTGAGGATAATTTCCCTGCAAGACCACTTGTAGTGATGATGCCACCTAAAGTGGCTGACACTTGTGCCTTGGGTTAGGGGATCACCAAGAGCCAGCCAGAATTCATTGGTGACACACTGGTGGGCCGCCGATGTTTCACCAAATCCAGGATGATACAGATCTTGGATGTGCAGCTAGGGTTATGACTGGCATGTATGATGGTTTCTTAAAATTGGGGTGCCTCAAAAACTGATGGCTTATCAGTATAAATGATTGGCATCGGACGATCTGGCGTACCCCCATTTCAAGAACCCCAGATATCAATCTATGAAAAATTATCTTCGAAGATGGGTTGGAACCCCCAATATTCAGTTTCTAAGTGGGGATGCTCACCGCGAAGTATGGATGGAACAGGTGCTATTAAAGAGAGAGAACAAATCTGCCTCAGATTGAACACTCGGTAGCTCGATAGCTGGAAAATCAGCACCAGGCAGTCAAACAAACAGTGCTGGTTGGCCGTGCCAAATTTCTTGGCTGATGGTTCCCTCGTATACAACCACCGATCTAACAAAAGCAGCGGTCTATCAAAGAAAGATTGCCAAAGCATCTGCATCCCAGGCCCTCCGTTGGTACAAAATTCTACCTAGAATCGAAAGGTGGTTGCAAATTTGCGGCGGTAAGCATTGAGACGAAACTGGCTGGTGGAAAGCGTGTTGCTGTAGATCCATGTATACCCATATCAATCAAGGGCCATATTCGAAGGGAATTCACCAGCTAGTGGATGGATGATGGATGTAGCACTACTCAGTTTCAAATCCAGCTACGGGGCAATCAGACCCCAATTGTGCCACCCGAAATAGCCCCAAGGGATAAACATCAAAGAACCCACAGGAAGAATCATGGCGCAGCAAAGGCAACAGTGAAACTGTAACACGGATTGATGCAACTCATCTTCTGCAATGGATTGGCCAATATGATCCAAATATCACTGCAATAACAACGGAACAGCCATCAGAGATCCGGCTCGGCTCAGGTCCCGCCTATTGGGTCGCCATAAGTGAGTTCTCCCTTGCCGTGGAAAACGCCGTTCTTCCACTCGCCCTGTGGGCTTCAGCCGGTCAGCCACCCATGGGGCATGGAGCAGCCCCCAAGGTATGGTCAATGTGTATTTTACAGTGGTACATAATATGTAGATGACCCTACAGAAAAAATGTTCTCCATGTTCACCATACTCCTAAAGATGGTCTTGTTTGATGTTATATCTACTCGCAAATCGCGTTATGTGTCTATTTCTATCTATACATATAATGTATTATATGCGTGTGGTAAAAGAAACAAAACCGTTGGCCAATGCGTCGTTATCAGTAAACCGTGAACCTACTAACGCACAATAGTAACTTGGCAAACTATTCTCACTATGACTGTTGGTTGATGGTTTGACAAATGATGACGGCTAGAAGTCCAGCTGTTTGTAAACTTGTCAAGGGAGATTCTCCAACAAGTGGAACTCCTAATGCTCGTCAAGGTAGCACTGGCGACTATCCATTCCTCTCTTGTGATGCTGACTAGTGATTAGGTGTTGGTCCCTGGTTCATGACTACCACTTTGAGTGGTTATATACAACCACTCACCAACCATTGTGAACCACTATCCATCACTTGCGATCCATGTCCTTGGTGTCCTCAAATTACTCAAGAAGATGTCGCCCCTGCTACATGGCCCTTTCCGATTGTCACTGCTGCAGAGCGGCCTGGATACCAACAAAAAACACATCGTGACCTACGTTCGAAGATGCTTTCATCCAACAGAGCGGGTCCCATTCAGGGCTTTTCCAATAACTAATCCTGTCATATCCTATCGGCGTTTCGGCTGTTCAGTATACCTATCCAATGGCTGTGGTATGATAAGTTTCGATCACAAATAATGAAACAATTAGATAGAAAATGCAATAGCTTCTATCATACCCAACAACTCATTGTCCCTTCCATATTTCCAGCCATCAAAATTGATTCCTCACTGCGTACCATCCAAGTGTGCCAGGGCTCTGGATGCCGGACAATAGAAAAAACGCGGTAGAGGGGAACCTCCCAACTTTTGTGTGGAACAACAATGATGAAGATTGATGACCATTAATCCTTTGCAAGTCTCAGCTATCAACCATGATTACCTCCTCATAAACGAACGTGGCTGCACCGAAATTCCACCGTAGAAATGGATGGTTTATGATGGTTTAACCATCCAGCGGTCGTTTTCCAGGGGGTTTTCTATTGTTGATCTTTCTGCTTGACAATCACTAATGAATTCAGGGATGTCGCCAATTCTTCAACGAAGCGAGTTCGTTGCTGGTGATGGATGGCTACTATCAATTGTGAGCCATTCTCAGCCGTGATCAACCATTGTTGTAAATCCAACAAGTAGTGGTTTAACTAGAAATTGCTGGTTGATGTGTAGCATTACACCACTGGATAACCTGTTCTTAGCCATCATTAACCATCATTGAACATCCAACAAACAGTATGAACAATGAATAGCCAGGAAACAAGTCCTGACTCATGTTGAACACCATGATTGCTCATGGTTCAAGCAATGTTGAGATGGTTAAACCGGTCTTAGCCATCATCAACTGGCAACTTATCAAGAAGAACCTAGATTAACCAATCATTAACCATCCACCACGGTCAACACTAGTTACCCATTCCCCCAGGTCCCTAGGTTAAGCCCTTAATGTTACCAACATTACGTAGTTACCCATTCCTCTGGATTCCTACCTGGCTGTGGGTCAAAACCCCGTACCCCTGGTTCCTATCATTAACCATTAGTTTCCCTATAGTTTGTTGGTTATCAACCACCATTATTGGTTGATTAATATTGACCCATAGCCACCTTAAGCTCTTCACAAAATGGCACCACGGGAACCCACGCGTTTCTCCAGCCTCGTACTTGCTGTAGCCGATCTTGGCCGCCAGCTTTTCTGTAGCCTAGCATCGAGGGATCTATGCCGAAGGGAGCGACCCGTGTGGCGCCGCAAATCCTGCACCTGAACATGGTGGATCTATGATTCGATTTGCAAGCTAAGCAAGTATTTAAGCCACCAGTCATTCTTCTGAGGTTTGGCCAGGTGTTAATAATTCATTATAAACGGTTATTGTTGATATTCTATGATGTCCAAAGTACTACTATCCATGATTGCTGGAAGTTTGCAGTCCATGCGGCCCTTGCCGAAGCACCCTTGCACCCCGGGCTGTTCACATCGAAAACATGAACTGTACACCCGTTGGGTATATGCCAAAATCATGGCCCCCCCAAAACCAACAAATAAACCGAACATTTTTTGGTGGGAGTCATTAGTCACCCAATTTTGGCGCATCACATACCCAACTATGGTTATCTATGCTTTTCCATGGTTGTCAACCACTACCAATACTATTAACACCCATGGATTGGCACATACACCTTTTGTTGGGATGTTCACTTCGGCCAGTTTTCAGTTGGTTGGTATCAATCCTCATCCCCATGAGCGTATCCAAGCTATTGATGGACAGCCTATCATCTACAACGAGCAAATCTGGTTGGTGGTTGAACCGCCCCTATGAGAAATATTCGTCCACCAACCAACCATTTCGCAACAAGTCCTAGATAAATAATACATAATGTTTAATACCACCTGATGGTGGTGAACCAGGTGATGGTAAACAGCTGATGGTAAACCAGGTGCAGCCCTGTAGCTAAGTTAGCTAAGAACTAGGGCAACCACAAGTTCTGGTAGATACAACTGCAGCTAAATGGCTTTCAAAACACCTCATAACCAGGGCCCACACCTCGGTTGAGAAGCTACTGTGAGTTCCGACCATGCGCTTTACCCCTTTGTTCATCAACGAGGCACTCCCAGTGACTCTGGGGCGGCTGCAGACCATGGACCACAGGCAATGACGTAGGATGACCGTCACCCACCGAGAACTCAATGAACTGACCAGGTTGCAATCCCGCTTGGTGAAGTTTGAAGATGTTTGCCCAATCTTCCAACTGTTTGGCTCAATCCTGATTTGTTAATAGTCGCTATGATGTCAAGTTTCAAGATATTGGGCTCCTAAGTAGTGACCCATCCACATCCACCATGTTTACGCACATTGCTCGGTGCTGGGTTCTCCGCACAGTCTCGACGCCCCAGCCGTGACGGCAGTTCTCTTCCTGGGAGCAAGTTTCGCTGGTCAGCAGTCAACAGCTGAAGAGAGCTGGCTGGCGCAAGCATCGCGCAGTGCTGATTGTCGTGCTGCAGCCAGTGCCCACGAATGGTGGTTCAGTGGTGGATGCCACCAATCATATCGGAGAACGCGAACGCCAACATTCAAGAGATGATGAATGGATATGAATAGTGGTTCACCGATGTCAATCAAACGATGGAGACGAATCCGCTGATTTGAGTTCTTGACACGCCCTGGAACTCAGCTGCGAACGAACTGGCCCTCATACTTCAGGCCATCCGTGGTGGTGTACCTGTTGCGCTTTGGGTCTAGACGGTTCAAGAATGGCGAACAATATGTCATAGTCAAATATCTTCACTGATGTTTAACGATGATTAACAATGGGAAATTCATGGTCACAACTTGCAGAACGACCAAGCAGTGATGAAGTATAGGGATTAATGGTGACATGAGTCGACAACAAGCAACAAGGGTCATAGATGTTGATGGTGCTGGTTGGCTGAAGTGTCACCTTGATTCCCGTGACAAGGTGCTGGGTCACCAGCGGCTCCCTGCTGAGCCTCTGGTGGGATCATGGCAAGTGGGATCATGGCAAGCTCTGGGCACATCATCACTGCTTTTGGAGGATAGACAAAAGAGTGACTTGGAGTTGCATATGCGTAAGTATGTCGGGAAGCACCCTAGCCCATCCCCTTAACTGCAGGGGTGGAGTAGCTGCCCGCCTGTCCGCCTAGTATTGCACCTGGGGATCGAATCCCAGGTCCGACGCTTGAGGGAAGACGTCATTTCCACTAGACCATACCGGCCCCCTGGAGTTGCATATGCTGGCTGCCAACTGTCGCAAGGCTGGTTGCCAAAAGAATGTTTGGTCACGGTTGAGGTTGAATCTGCCTTCCGATAACGAGCCAAGTTTCCATGGACCCCTACCAGCCATTGGAACTCACAAAACAACATGTGGTGGTTTCTCAAAATAGGGGTACCCCCAAATCATCCTTATTTAGTAGCAATTTAATTTTCAGTAATAGACCAGCCATTCTTAACCAAGTCTTTTGACGCAGTTCACGGGCCACCACACTTCACCCGCAGGTCACGTGCCGTTGCCATGGAATTTGCCGTTCTGCCACTCTCCGGTATAGGCTGCCAATTCTGCTCCTGCAACCAGCAGGGAATACAGTCCACAAAGAAACAACTTTGCGGAAAGGATTTGTGAGGTGCCGGCGCAAAAAGGGAAACAAATGGAAACATACTCACAATTGCATAATCTATATGCGCCTATCTGCTAATATGTTTGAGTTTGTGTCCGCTTGTACCAAAACCACGCATGGACAGCCTCGGATCATGAAAAAAAAACACAGGGTGTGATGATGGGTTAGCACTTCCCATCTGACCGATCCCTCTTTAGGTGTCCAGTGGTTGACCTACCACAATGGGAGCACATCGTGGCGGCTGGCAGCTGCTCGCAGCTGCTGGAAGCTGTCCTTTCTTGCCATCCTTGTGGTCAAACTGCGTCATCTGCGCAAGCGAAGTTTGATGGTCGACGGAGTCAGCAGTTCAGGTCACTGACTTCCCAACTGCACATCCAGCTGTGAACATGTGCTGTTTGGGTTCCCTGTTGGTGGACCTGGCTCTGAAAATCAGCTTTCTTAGTCTATCCTTGTTTGCTTTTATCATTATCTTTACGGTGATTCGCTACCTCTGCCATAGTATCATGGTTAAGCGTGGTTAACCCACCATCGCAGCCATTCTGTCCCACCCTTTCTGACAATCAACCTGTGCTTTCTTGCACTGCTCATCTGATTGAGATATTCACCATCAGCCGCTGAATCATTAACACCCATCATGAATCAACAAATTAAACGTCACATACCACCATTTACTATCATGACCCATCATTAACCATCATTTGGTTAAGCATCATTGAATTCAGCATGATTTCACCATCATTAACCAGCTGGTTGATCATCATTGAAGCAGCTCACTATCCACCAATGAACCATACCTCTTCAGAATTTCAGCATGCGCCTTGCCACGACCGTGTGGAACACCTCGCTGATAGAAGCCGTTGTATTCAGTGAAATCCGCATACCTGGGAAGGGGGTACTGCGGATGATGGTCTTGAGATGTCGTGAGTCATGAAATGGATCACTAGTGGCTGGTTGAAGATTGCTCGATCACATTGCAATGATAAGCCACATGACACGGTAGTAAAGTGCGGTTGAATAATCAACGGCCAAATAGTGGTCACTGAGTGGAGAAGGGCCAGCAGCTGACAATACAAATATTGGTTCGGTTGATATGCTGGTCAAATTTGTTAATCGATGTTAGTCAAGAGCTTGATCATTGGTGACTCTGGGCAACAGTAAACAAGAACTTGTTGGCTGGTTGTCTTTACTGTGATGGTTATCACCCCGTCAATCGTTCAATTTATCAATGAACATTACCATCTGGCAGACTGACTTGGCAACGGAAAATCCACCAGTCATAGCTACAGAGCTTGTCCAATAGAAATGGTGATGTTTAAGTTCCAGCTTAGTTTCCGAGAGGGTGAGCCAAGGATCGGGAAGCTGCATGACGCCCAATGTTTCAGTCTCTGCTAGCGAAAAGAAATCATAGTCATCTCTGAGTCGTTTGGATCATGGAACCATGATGCACCACGATTTGCAACAACCTTAATGCACCAAAGGAAAACTTGTACAAAACGCACCGAGTATCAACACCAAGAATACTGGCGGAAAACATGGCACATCCAAAGGTGGACTTGTGCAATGCCTACATCGAAGTGCAGCTTGCAGGATCGATTTTGGAAGAACGTACCTGGATTTTCCATGTGAAATACACCATAAGTTAATGATAATGCTTAAGAAGAATGGTTTAGTTTAGGTGCCTCACAATCAGCAACCACAGTTCCACCCTGCCCAAGGGCACACTGCAGAGCCTTCTTTCATGTGATTTGCATCCCCACCTTTGACTTGATAGTATGCCTTGCTTCAGAGGTGCAGAATCAAGTTGCCAAGCGCGCTTAGAGTTGAACAAGATAACAAGGACTATGACGAGGAGACAATGGCCGAGAGAGAGAAAGAGAATGATTCCGAAATGGCCAAATAAATGATGGGTTGAACCTTTCTTCATCAAACTCATGATAAAACACGTCATTATCGGTGATCATTGATGCCAAATGCATATCTTAACAAGACCTTGCGTATCAGCTTGAGATCCCATCATGAAGACGTGCTCGCCCTTGTCAGCAACTAGAGCTGCAGTGCAACAACCAGGACACGTTGCTTTCCCTTGGCCCCTAGATGGTTTGCCTCTTGACAGTAGCCATGTTCGGCCAGCTCAGTGATCATGGGCCATCATGGGTCATCAAGGACCAACCATCACCAACCATCTTCGAGCATGCCAAAACTGTGCACACCTTAGAACCACTGTTTTGCTTTTCGAAGACATGAACTTCATTCTACCCAACGTGGACCCCATTCTCAAAGACAGTGTTTTTTGAAAGATAGATTTCACTTTGGAAAGACTGCATCTCTACATCATAGGCAAATATCACCAGGCGCCATGATCTTTTTGGGGCGCATCTTCACACAAAGGAGTATATGCATTTCCAGCTTGCCATGGTGGTAAGACTAGGTTTCGGTTATATCACCAACATCAACAGCACAGAACAAATGCAACCACAGACATCCCCACATGATGAGGTGACCCATTCACTTGTAGACTGGTGGGAATGGAGGACTATGGACTAGAGGTGTCACCGGATCCTCCCCGAAACTTAGCAACATTTTTCACAGAACTGCAGTAGGAGGAACCGCTTTTGGGATAACGACCCGACTTTTGGTGTTGAGCGGTCTCTCTGGCAATCCAACATAGCTGGCTGGACTATGCACCAGCTATCTGGATGGTCTCGCTAGGAATAGCCATCGCTTCCAGCCAGCGACAACTAGCGGATTCCCAAAGCCAGCGATAACATAGCATTCTTAGCTGGACATACACACCTGTGGCTTTTCGCTCACAGCTTTTGTCATCACCTAACTTTGGTGCTTTCATCTAATCCATCATGCTCGTGGGTCAAAGCCCTGCAACCCTGGTGAGCATCCTGTCGCAATGTTCACCAACCTATTTTTCGATGGTTGGGCATGATCCAAAATGTTGGTGTATGTCCCCTCTTCTTGTTGCTTATCATCACCCATCATGAACATTAAGCATGAGTTATTAACCATTAGATTCACGACCATTGCTAACCATCAGGGACCATCATGCATTCACCATACGTTCACAACAATTACCAACCATCATCATCATCATCCTCCTCCTCCTCATCATCATCATCATCATCATCATCATCATCATCATGAACAATCAATCAATCACTACTTGACACCCTCCGGAAATCTCCCCTGTAACAGCCGCCCTCACAATCGTCCACCACTGTCAGCCCACCAGCGCCAGGTCGGGCAAAGGATCACCGGCCTCGGCGCCAATGGTTGTGGCTGATGCAAATAAGTTCGAACAAAGTGACATAGCGCTCATCATGGTTGACATCATTAAAAGAGGGACAAGCAATAGAGTTATGATGAGTTGTACAGTTCATTATCATAGTGACTGATTTCACATGCAAGTATCAACTTTGATGAAGATTTCTTTGTTTGACAGAACACACATCAGCCAGGGTGGATGGTGGTTCATCGTGATCACCACAACCATCAGCAACCATCGTGAACCAGTGAGTCCACGACCTGTAGTTGCCATTGTAAGGATCACCCGGGAATCATTTGGCTATGGGTCAATATCAACCATTCATATTAAGCAACAATAATGGGGCAAACAATGGTTAATGATGGGGAACCAGGGGTACAGGGTTTTGACCCACAGCCATTTGTACACTGAACAACAATCATCGACCGCGATCAAAAAGTATTCACAACGATCAACCATCCATCCATTGACCATCCATTAACTATCATTGACCAATACCAGCCATGATTTGATTATCACCCCTATCAACCATTTTTTTCAGCATGGTCATGAGACATGACGTTGGTGGTTTTTATCCTCTGTCAACCATGAATTAGCAATGAATTAAGCATCAGTGACCATCATCAACCAGCGTCTGCCACCATCAACCACCATCGCCCATCATTAACCTAATCCAGTGCCGTTGACACGATCGCACCAGCTTTTCAAAGGAAACCATTCCTGGCTTCGAACTCATCACAAGCGGTGCCTGAATTGGTTGTACATTATGCGTGATGATGACCAACCAACCATCAATTCAGTAACCATCACTTCAGTAATCATCCATCAACAATCAGTTCACAATTTGTATCTTGACTAAACAAGTTTGATTAGCTATCATTGATCATCAATACTTATCATCCTCATTATTCATCATAGATGATTGTTCTCAATTCTCACCCATCCTTCCCCCTAGTTAACCCTCATTACCCGTTATTTGGCCGTCATTTCACCACCCTTAACCGCCTTGAACCATCAACCATCATTGACCATCATTTTACCACAAAGTAACCAACAATAAACCCTTTGTCAACCCTTAATTGATCAACATTTACCCTTAGCCATCATTATTACATCATACTACCTCGGATGATCATGGGTACCAAGCCTTTACCAAGCGTAGCTGCTTGGGAAAGTACTTAAAGCCAACCAGCTCCGCTTGGGCTCCATGCTGCTTGGACATCCATGGGATCCAATGAGAAGTACCTCAGGGGGTGATCTCAAGCCAGCTGAGATGTTTGTCAACACCTCCCCTGAGTTGTGTAATTGTACATATGGCTATGGGTCAATATTAACCATCAATAATGGCTTATATTGACCAACCAATAACAAGCAAAACAATGGTTAATAGTAGGGGAACCAGGGGTACGGGGTTTTGACCCACTGCCATATCTACGTATACAAAGCTGTACAAACTGATGTAGGTTGAACCTGTTTTTGTATGTGTTTGTCACCTAAATGTGAATTGCAGTAGCTGAATTGGAAGAACTGCGACTAAACAAATGTAGAAGATCTAGAGGCTCATTGCTTCATTACTTTACAAACACATCGACTGTTTTTGTTCTAGTCTTAGTGCTGATCTTGCCATCATTTTGCACAAAGACCATAAATTCGCCATTCCCGATCAAAGTTCGCCATGGCTTTTTAGCAAATTCTAGGGATCCCAAACCATTGCGCAGCGTCAAAAGCCCATCATGAATACAAAATATCACACCGCTTGGCAATACCACCATTGCGTGCACTGCCTTACTCTGCCTTAGCCTCTGGTGACCTGATCTGAATGGCTGGATCATCACCATTTGTTTACAGGGAAACCATGGGAAATCGCCGGATTTTGACATCGTCCAAGTCTCTGGAGTGCCGGTGCTCAGCCGCCAAACATGGGACAGGCTGGTCCTATCATGATGGATCTGCCACGGTAAACTCATCATGTGGTGAATGATCATGGTGGTGATGGCCAAGAATGGTCCATGATGGTCAATGGACCATTCACCACCATGCACCATGGTCATTCAGCACCATATAGCTGCTAATGTGTCCTTTCTGTGGTCTTCGAGGCTTGGCGGTTCTAAACTCAGTAGGCCACCAGCTGTGCATCACAGGGTTGACCACGCCCTGCTGCTGGAACTCTTCACCCCCAGGTTTCGCTCACTTTGCGGGCGTATGTAGGTTTATTCCTGTAGTATCTTTACATACATAAATAAGTAAATATAAACAGATAGATAGATAGATAGATAGATAGATAGATAGATAGATAGATAGATAGATAAATGAATACACACGCACACATGAGTTCAGATATGTATACACATATGACTATATAAAAACATATCTAATTAATAGATGAATCCATTGTACATTTACTGATAGCTAGGTACATATTACATACACACCAGAATGAATACAGCGTACATTTATGTAACACATAAATATATTAGCATATACATCTATAAACAATCAAACAAATATTGGGACGTAGCATCTTCTGCTCTCCAGCTTGAGCAACAGGTGAGTGTTAATCATAACATATCTACGTCCAACCTCAATAATCAACATATAGGGTATCTTATCAACACAATGAGCAACATATCTACATCCAATCTCTGTACATGTCAACGATCCAACCACCATCACCAACCAACCTTGCAAAGATCTGATCGTTCTTTTGCATCTGCAACTTCGTCACCTCGCAGCGCAGCACTCTCCGAGAGTTTGAGCACCGCTCCGCTGACGGTTACCCTGCAGAATCTGCCAACGACCTACCGGTAAGTGATCGAGTGAAGTTACCAATATAAACTAACCAATAAGCAATGAGAATGATTCATACTGGTTGATTGTGATTGGTAAATGGTGATAACGACCACGTGGGGATGGGTCAGAACCATCGAAAGCCATGTGAGTTTACAGGTGTTTTGACTCATGGGGCACCAGGCTCACAGCCACAAAACTTCGAGAAGCCTTTGTTTCTGGATGGCTTGTGTGGATGTGCATCCGCACTTAGGACCCAGTTACTAAGAATGGTCATGGGGTCGTGACAACTTTACAGGGCTATTTATCATGGTTATTTCTGGCCAGTTATGACCCCAACTGCACATCTCAGAATTGCCATGTACAACTACCTCAATTGTACCCGAAATCGACTTATCCCACGCAGCACCACAAAAAAGCCAAGAATGTTTCGGGAATCACCTTGCTGAATCTGGGACCTGGCCTTCACATCTGGTGCAACAACGCTGGTCGTGGATCTTCATCAGTCGATATATGGATAACTAACAATTATCATGAGTCATAGGGCAAGTGTAGCAAACTCTTTCCGATTTCAACCATCGTGTTGTGTATATATATATATATATATGCTAGCCCCCCCAAAAAAACCTATGTTTCTGAGTCCTGGTGTTACTTTATGGGGTCTAACTATTCATAAGTTCATATGTGCATATTAGATAAATTTGTGTCATTCCATAGTGCTATCTTTGTGTGTTATTTGAGTGTGGCCTATTTAATCTGTTTGAATTTGGCTTGTTTAATTATGGCCTACTCAATTCTGTTCTATTTAATTGTTGTCTATTCATTCATGGTCTATTCAAATTTGCAGCCCCATATTTAACCTATTTGACTATGCCTTATCACATTATAGCCTGCTCGTGCCCTGTTTGATTATTTCTCAATAATCAGAGTTTGATAAATAATGACCTATCTTTAAATATGCTTTATCTAATTATGCCTTATATTTACCCCATTTGTATTCATAAAAACCTTTTTAATCATAGCTTGGTGGTGCCATACTGGAAGACAATAAAAAAGCAAATTTCAGTTCAATAGATTGCGCTGTATTTGACCTGTCAAGAATATCTTATTTCATTATAGTCTTTATGGGGATTATTTGATGATTTCATATTTATGAGTTGTGTCATAATTGTGTGTTATTTACTTGTGCCCTGTTCAATAGATTAATTACGGCCTATTCAACTATAGTCTACTTAATGTTGCCCTACTTTATTGTGCTCTGTTGACTTATGGCCTCTTTAAAGATGCTGTCCTACATTTGGCCTTGCTAGTAATGCCCTATGGCATTATTGCCTGACTGTGGTCTAGTTGCTAATTTCCCATGTAATTATGCCTTATGGCCTGTTTTTGGTCTTGCTTTGTGCAGTTATTCCTTACATGTACCTTATTTACAATACTTTGGGCCTATTTAGTTATGGCTTCATGGTGCCATACTAGAGCATAATTGAATATACTATCATTCAATATCCCACTTGGAGACAAAAATCATGAACCAATGCAAGATTGAATATAGTAAAATCAAATAGTAATAGCAACTATGAGAAAATAAAATAGAGCACATGTGAGGCATTAGGCAAAATTGAATACAATATGTTTGATCATGAGCAGGCAAGGCATAACTGAATAGAGCATGACTAAATGAGACATGCTTGAATCTGGAATAGAAATAGTCACATAGGGTAAATTCAAATAGATGGTGTAATTTGCTAGTGCTCTATTAATTCATGCCCTACCTTTACCATACATATATGCTTTGTTTAATTATGCCTAAATTATTTACACAACAGGAAAATCATTTAGGCTTTAGGGTTCAGGTTTCAGAATTTGATTTTTCCCTGTACTTAGGGCATTTGCATTCACAAAGAATGCATGCAGAATGCATTCTTCCCTAAAACCAAGAACCAAGAACCAACATTTGCACAGAAGTCTTGTGGAACATCTTGGTTCTTGGAATTTGCCAGAACACTGTATGAAACCAAGATTTTAGCCAGGAGTCTTGTGGGAATCTTGGTTCTTGGTTCTTGGTTTTGATCATGATCAAGAATGCATTCTGAGTGCATTGAATGCATTCCTTCCAAAGTCATTCAACATGCTGGAATTTAGAAATTCTAGACTCTAGACAAACAAGTTATGTTACCTACCTGCACAACAGACATATATATATATATATATATATGGTACCCCAGAAGCCCAAAAAACCAAGGTCAAAAAAGGCCTCCAAAAATAAGCACGAAACATCGCAAATACCAGCAAAAATGACAGAAACATAGGTTTTTTTGGGGGGGGGTACCATATATATATATATATATATATAATGTGGATGATTTCAACATCAACCTATTGGTTGTCAAGAATCAGTTGTTGGGGATAGATATCAGGGCAACCAGCAACAAGTCAGATGCTGGTGTTGCCAGCAGCAAGCTCGGGCATCATCTCAAGCTGCAGGGGAAATCCAATTGAGTCAATCATATCGACCACCATTGACCATGATCAACCATGATCAACCATGATCAACCATGATCAACCATGATCCATCAAATCCGCATCCCAAACCACTCATTTACCCACAATTTTGCCATAGTTAAGCACCCATAAACCATCAATTGAACATCACATCAGTTGAACATCCATTAAACATCCATTGAACATCCAGTAACCATAAACCAACCATCCTTAACCACTAATAATCGCAATGATTAACCTCTCAACCATTGATCACTCTCCGACGATATAACAGTCCAGTGGCCCCGTCGAACTTCAGATCGCGGAGGGAAACGATGTTGCCCAATTCATCTTCCACTTGCTGGTGCCTGAATCTGGCAGGTAGCAACTGGGGAAGTAGGGAAGGACAACAATAGGCAACAATAAGGCATGTTCCATATATGTATAAATAACAAGATATATATATATATATATATATATTGTACATGAATTGATTGATAATAGGCAACTGGACAGTAGCATTGGGGTTGATAGAGTGACAACTGAAGATGAAGGGGTGGGACTTTGAGGCAGTTGGAAGGGACATTTGAAGCTCTTTCAGCTTATGAATATGTTCATGGATGTCATATAAATGTGTATACACGGGACATGGAATATATGGCAACAAGCTGCTTCCACGCTACAACATGTACAAGACTCCAATTTTATATATGAAGACAACACCTATGACTGGTTTGCTAGCAAAGATGTCTCGAGTCTTCCACAAGCTCATGATGGCTAATTAGAGGGATACCAACCAACAACGGTTCATATCGGATACTGTAATCGATGGTTGATGATGATTCAGGTCAAGGTCACCCAAGGTCATGATGTCAAACCGAAGAACATTCTGATTGCAGTGGCTGGGAGGTCTGAGTTGTTCCCATCAAGGGACTGTGACGCAAGGCTGCGGCCACCTGTGACATCGCCTGATGGCACAGTGGTTGAGGTGGTGGTCTGGCAGGTTTCTGAGTGTCAGCACAAGTTGGCGTATAGAGGGCTCACTTCACGCGCTTCTAAATCGGTCTCGTACCAATCCTGGAGCGCGTTTCAACCAACGGCAGGGCGGTGGAAGTTAAAGGCCGGCGGATTTGCTGGTGAATCAGTGGTCAATGACGGGCGGATGCCGAGGGGCTCTTCCCATGCCACAGCCAGGGACAAATGTTGTGTTCGATCTCATGGTTGGCTCCATGTTCGTATTTCTATTCTGGGTAAGAAATCTCAACCGGGTTCGTCAACTCCATGCACTTCACGAAACAGCCAGGACTCACTTAACATTCTCGGGCGGTCGGGTCGTGAAATCGCCATCTGTTGGGTTTTCCTCTTGTTCCAACTTCAATGCTGTCAAGCTAGGAAATGAAAAAACAGGTGAGTAGCACCTCCCAACCAAGAAAACTTTGGTAGCCAACTGATTTATTCTTGGGGTGAATGAACAAATGTGCTGCTTCTTGAAATGTTGATCCACCCACTTTTGGGTGAGTCTGTCCCAAGTATGGATGTACTTTCGTAAACTACTTTTGTAGGGATCAGTAGCCTCACTATCCACAGCCATCACCGACCATCACCATCAATTCATCTTCAATAAGCATCATGAAACCATCATTTAACTATTTGTTATCCACCCATTAACCAACATGTTTGGCAGTATGTCCTTTGCTATCCCCTACCTGTCACCCTGTTCGCCATCTTGAGACTCCCAGCGGACTCCCACTGACCCTCGAAGCTCAAGATGTATCCCCTGGGAGGCGAATGGGCTGCGAAAGCTACCTACTGATTTGAAACTAAGCAGTTTCCAAAATTCTCGTGGCCAACAAAATAGCAATGATGATTATTCATGGTTGATCCATGGAAACTCGTGGGTGAAAATGGCGAAGTCATGATTTCTTGGTGCTGGTTATAGGCTTTCTGGAAAATCTTACTCGACAAACCAACCATGCGGAATATAGGGGTAAACAAAACATGTTTGAAACCACCAACCAAACAAGTACTGGTGGATGATATGCTCCATAGTATATTCTCGAGCCGTTCATGCTTATCATGGTTCGATGTCGCTTGTTTATACGCTTGATACTGGTAGACTCATGGCTGAGGATCGATATTGGTGCTGATAAAGCTGGTCGATGGTAATATGATCAAGCAAGTGTACACACTGGTTGACATGATTTCGTCATAAGGATGGTTGATCATCTTGAATAAGCTCTCATGAGGATAGTCTAAAATCTGCTCAAAAATGGTCTGTCATTGTTCATAAGGATGCAAAAAAAGTTGATGACATGGAAACATACTTGCCAATGATGGACATGATGTGGATTGGTTCTGCTCATTGACAGGGCTTCTGGAAATGGAAAAGGATTCCCTATAAACCATGTAGTAAAATCAATTCTCATTATACCTATTGATGAGATATGATCATCAAGGGCTACCGGAAAACCTCAAGTCACAACTCCACTGCGACAGCTACGAGACAACAACGGAAACCAAAGGATCTCACCGCGGCTACCAACGTTTATTGGCCAAGTGTAAAAATGATCGACCATTGTCGACAAATAACATGTTGACCATTACGCCAAGAAACATCACATGAGAATGATCATTGTTCACTAGCAATTTCTGGGTGATCAACTATGACTGGCCCTTAGTCAGCACCGTTATCGAACCCCACTAACAAATATATACAAGTTTATACAAGCATGGATATAATACTGATGACAGTACTTAACCACTATTAACCGTTTTTCATAAGCATCAAAGGTTCTTGTTGCGATGTTCACCCAATTGATAGCTACATTCGATGCATGATTAGTGCAACGTTGGCATGATCACTTCACCGCTCTGAATAAATAGAATACAATGCTCACCGAAGGTTCTTGGTGCACGCAATCTTGTCCTTGGAGACATGACTTGGTCTCGAAATTTTGCACGCAAACCATAAAAACATATGGCTGTGGGTCAAAACCCTTAGTCCGCCTGGTTTCCCCATCATGAACCATTGTTTTCCCTTTGGTTTTGTTGGTTGTTATCCCCCATGAAATCGGTTGGTTAATATTGTTGGGAAGCACGATGTGGGATCACTTCTATCCTCACCACCCTTGAACACCATGAATGATGATTGACGATCACTCCTTGATGCTAATTAGCTTGTTCTTTTCACCACCATAGCCATGTAGTTGGTATATATATCCCCTATAATTACTAGTTATCATCCCCTATTATTAACCACTAACCAGCTAGTCAAACTATCCTACGTGTGTTTGATGCTTTATGATGGTTGCACTGGCTCCAAGGTTCGGAGCAAGCCTCACATCAAGCTTGAGAATCATTCACCATCAGTCAACAAGCAACTATCCATGAGTCACCAAGTGACCATTAATCAACCACCAATTAACCACCAATCCACCATCAATCAACCACCAATCAACTATCCATGAACCACCAACCACTCTGTGACCACCAATCCACCACCAAGTGACCACCACCAATGAACCACCAATCCACCACCAAGTGACCACCAAGTGACCATGCTTAGGTCCTCCACAATTCCCCGGGGGCACCACTGGCAACCGCTGGGCACCCGGACGGATCCAGGTTGGGCAACGGCACTCGTCCAGGACTCATGCCCTGATGGTCCATGGTCCTGGCTACAGCTGGGGTGCTTGATATGAACAATGGATATACATAGATTTAAGACTCTTATCTATATCTATACATATCAATATATGATAATCAATAATCAATGTATATTAGTTTATAATATTCATTACATATATTAGTATATACGATATATCAAATAATATATCGACAGCAAGATAGTTTGCGGGGGCAGTTCCCTGGATATGTTGATGGAACTATGACTAGTTCATAGTTAACTGATCTTACAAAGTGCCCTGGATGAAACTAGTGATGATAGTGATGGTGAATTGATGTTTGATTCCATGGTTAAATGGCGACTGAAATTTGGTTAGATGATGGCTAATTGACGGCTGATCCCTGGATTGGATGAAACCATGACCCCGGTACTCCGATTCTGCGATACATTTTCTAGGTCTCCAAAGAATCGCACTGATGATTTCGTGCTCGCGTCTCCAATCGTTGCATTTCTTGCGAGAAAATCCGGGTCTCAGGGCTGCAAACAAGGTTGTGAATGAACTACTTCCCTTGTGCTCCAAGTAGCTTCTGAGCCTGTGCAAAAGGGGTTGATCTTAAGGTTCCAATCACCTTCTCAGAAGGTTGCACTGGAGCACTAGGGCAGTATCAACCAGCAGCTATTGACCAGTATCAACCAGCCATCAATCAATATCAAACAGTATCATCCCGCCACCCACCTCTATTCTTCAGTGTTAAAATCGTGCTGAATTCTTACATACAGGAATTGGGTTCTGTTTTGAGAATTATACATACGTATACATGTATCAGCAGTAGTTGTGCTATCATTTGCTTAGCCTTCAGCATTCCACCCTTCCTAACCATTTTCAGGCGCTTGGATATGCCTCAAGCACCAGGGAATCAAATCCTTTGTCAACTCTGCACGGGAACCAGCTGACCAGCTGGTAATCTCTTCCCCCTATTACTAAAGCAGCTAGGGGGGAGGGGTGGGTTTTAGTAACAGGGGGAAGAGATGATGAGTTTTCAGTCTGGAGTGCAATTTCCTTTCAAGCTGCTTAGAATCAAGATCCGTGTTTACCCCACGGTCCTCGTTCCTTCGATTGGTTGATGGCACATATTTCCAGAAAAAACGGTTATAGTTCGTTTCATTCTCCAAAAAACCAGCGTGTTCTACCAATGGTATCATTGATATACATGGTGAAACAAAAACTAGCACCTAATAGAACCATATCAGAACCTGTCCTTTATCCTAAGTCTCAATTATCACTCATCGCTATTGTTCAACGACAATCTTGCAGTCAACTTCAGATCCACCAGCGGCCGCGTCGCGCGCCTCAAGGATTGTGCAACTGCCTTCTCCAAGCGCCTGAGGGATACTAAGAAGACTCCAGGATGGCCAAGAAGATCATGGGTGGTTTGTGAGTTGTGGTTGGTTATGATTGCTTGTGTTCAAAATCCGCAAACGATCCCATAGAGAGATCAGAGAATGTGGTGCAAATACAATTATGACAACATATCAAGATAATGTCCGTAACATCCCCGATCTTTATATATCACCCACCACTTCTGTCCAATCTCAAATTCTGGTCGAGCAAAGATGGATTTCCTCATATTGACGGCACTGCACTCACCCTTCGTGGATAGCCCTGCCAGCTGTTCCAAGTGCCCGGGAGGCCCTGCCACGCCCTGCTACTTCCCTTCCAAGTGCGAGGCATCTTTCCTTCACCATGGAAGAGATCGTGTTGGAATTCGCCCTCATAGATCTGGCCAACGCGATCGAGGGACCCATCAACGTGAAGCTACTCCCAACCTGGTCATAGGGGGCTACCACGCCGGAGATACCCCATGCCAGTGGGAAGCATTCGGGGATGGGTGCTGTTCTGATAGGAGAGGTCCTCTCATCGTTCGGTGATGAATGCCATCCACTACCTCAAATAAGCTATGCAATGAATTTCTACACACAAATATTCTGGCATAAACACCAATAAGGATTCATAAGGAGTACTGTAATCAAACCGGATTTCTACCGCCAATCATGTTGGTGTTGAATACAATGATCCCTCGTTGTTCATCAAGATCTAGTAGGGACAACCATTCTCAATTCATGGTACCCCTACTAGACCATAATGTTCAGACCTTGACTAGGGGTATTCATGGGTCGCATTGGAGCGCACCTTTCATATTGGTAATTTTCCCATGAATAGTATCTCTAACTAACATTGCTATCCATGGAACTATAGCCACCCAGCTGCGTTGACACCCGGCCTTGCGAACCCCAGAGAACTGACGATCTCCGAAGGTCTTACCTCAGAGCTTCTCCAAGAGATCCCTCAGACTTCGCTTCAGAGAAATCACCAGCTAACTGGTATGATCATGGAATTTTAAGGGCAATCATTGAAATCGCCAGCTTAGTGGACGGCTTGATCAGAGAATTACAGTATGAGGGCAATCCGCCTCGATTCCAACATTTCCCAACAGCTGTTTGCTTTCTCATGGATCAACAAGAACTCTTGGTTGCAAGCAGCAACATCAGGTATAAGATTCAAACAAGTGCAGGTATTTTAAAAAAGTCCTATAACATTGGAGATTATTGTTTCCATGCAACCCATTGGTATGGACCGTTCTAGAACCACAGCAATCATGGCATGGTTGGTTGCTCAAGACGATCTCAAACTTGCGCGCTCAGCGACCCATCAGGCAGCAGGGCAGTGACACGGCTGAAACCATGGTCATGAGAAACTGGTGCAGCAGCGCAAGCCAAGCCATTCTGGTTCCCTCTATTCCAAGTAGACCACTTGGACGCAGGTGGGGGCAGTTTCCTGGGGCATAATAACCATAGTAAACCTTCAAAGGTGGGTCATATTACTCTATCAGCATCTATAACCATGGCTTCGCGTCACCACCAGGGTGCAGTGGACCTGGCCCTCACCTCTACCAGAATTTGTTGATTGCTCAACTGAACAACCAAGGCAGACACGCCAAAACTGTTAGCTCGCAAAAAAGAACTTTCCTGAGTCTTGTTGCAAAAATCAAGGTGCTGCACCTGCACATACCTGCACTCCAAAAAGATTTAGCACACTTTCGCCGCGCCTTGTTTCTTCTCTAAGTTTCTCTGGAACTTGAAATATTGACTGTACCCTTGATGTTCACCATTGAGCCAGCCCTGTTGAAATTCTATGGAAGTTGTCTGACAAATGTGATGCCTTGACAAAAGCCCTGAAGATAGCATTGCGGTGAGCGGTGAAACTCAGTTCCCCCGCGATGGCGGTCGGAATTGTCTTGCTCCTTAGCTCGTGCAAGGCCTTGCCTTCGGGGTATGCTATGACTGACATGCACCTTCCTCTGGAAAAGCGAGGTTGACGTGATTGTGCACGCGGATTCTGGCTCTGCAAAGGAAACTCTCCAAAATGAGGGTAACGATCAAGTGTTCAGGTTTCATTGGGCGTCATGCTAATTGGCCATCATGATCCTGGATCTACAAGTTAAGCCTGGACAATCCCAATGTCAAGAGATGCAAGGCCGCCTGAGAATCGTAAAAACATCCGAACATGTGAGGTGTTAGCCGGAGCAGGCCCAAGAACGACGTTTGTGAAGCCAAAAGATGAAACCACTTGCGGACTCGGAATATTTCTTAAAGATGGACAAAATCAAATATACAGTAAACTTGATTTGGATATGTTTAGAATTGACTGTATTCTGGACAGAACTGCTGGAAATAGACCATGTCAGGAATCAAAAGAAATTGTAATCCCATCGATTAGAACATGTGTGAATCCCAAGTTGGATAATAACCATTAAACAATGACTGTCAAACATGACAAAACATGACAAACCAAGTGTAACAAAAGTCAACATCGACCAGTCCCTTTTGAACTCAGAAGGCTTTGTTCGTTTTGAGATCCCAAAAAACCGCAGGAAAAATCACTCAACAAGGGATAGCCACGTGGGTCTCCACGTCGCGTCCCAGCGGCCCATCGCATGATTCCGAAGCCATGGCGTTTCCCAACTGGCGCGGGCAGGGGGACCCAGCTGCTGGGGGACCCAGCTGCTGGGGGACTCAGCTGCTGGGGGACTCAGCTGCTGGGATTGGGCTTCATTCGGTCATCACTTGGACAGCTGACGCCGACAACAACATGGGGAGTGTGAAACTGCTGAGAATATCAACAAATTCTTCAGATCAGATGGATTCTTTGTGAAATTCTTCAGGGATCCCTTGAACAAATGTGGATTTTTACACAAAAGAAAGCTTCCACTGGCTCCTGCGAGTTCTGGTGGCATTCCTTTTGCAAGTTCAAGGTTGTCCTTTCAGATTCCTTCCTACTGTGAGTCAAAAGCCCCCGTACCCCTGGCTGTTCACACCCACATGACCAAGCTGGTCCAACTGCTCGAGCGATGCAAATTTCGTTGAAAGGTTTACTGCTCGGTGGTTTTAACCCCAACCAACATCAACCGAGCAGTAAACATCCCAAAGAATTGACATCAACCAAACATCCCAAAGTCATTCTTGGGAAACATGTCAATCAAACCACCGACTGGGTTTAGTGGTCCAACCCCATGGGGAATCATCCAACCAATCATCACCATGCAGAATCCTTCGTCCATCGAGTCGCATGTGTCTGTAATGCTTCACCGTCAGCGGTGAAGCATGCGGATCACCCTGTGAGCTCACCACGCCATAATTCCGTGGAGATCCGAGTTCCCCATACTCCGGCTGTTACTTCGATCCTACTAAGTGATGCCAAAGTTTGTTGGTATCCCTATGATTCTTGGTGATCTCCAAATAATTCAAAAGGCTTTAAAACCAGCAGTGTCTGCTTGCCTACTATTGTGCCGCTTAAACCAGGCTTCCTTGTAATGTTGTGTTATGAACCTCGGTTGACAACCATTCAACATTTATCTGGTTGGTGGCTTCAATCCCTAAGAAAAACATTAGTCAACCAACCATTTGTTAATAACTACTAGGGAAAATAAAAAATGTGTTGAAACCACCAACCAGTTATGGGCTTTCTGGACACACCCCCTGTGGAGAGCACGTCCCACGTCTCTGGCGACGGCACGTTTCCAAGAGCCGATGTAGATGGGCTTCACCTCACTAGCCATGTCCTGGGGCGAGACGTGCCTGGTTTGTTTGACAGCTGGTGATTAACCAGGTGATTGATTCAGAATAAGCTGGTAAAATTTCCAGGTGATTAACCAGGTGATTTACACCAAAGCTGGTAATTTCCATCAATCCAGGTGTCGCTTCAAAATTCTTGGAACCAGCTTCAGCGAATCATGGGATGTTATGGCTTATAACGGGTGATTAACCCTTAGAGTGATCAGTTCCGTCAGTCCAGGTGTATAAATGATGAATAAGTGTATAGAACAATCACTATACCCAGGTGATCACTGTATACCCAATTCAACTGAATGAGCAGTCCACTAGCCACCCATGATTCACCATGTGTGGGCATGCTTCATCGGCAAGGCCCGTTCGTTTCCATGAATGAATCAAAAATGCATCAGTATCGGAAGCAAGTTCATTAGATTCATCATCCAAATCTGATTCATTATATTGAAGCATGGCATACTCCTCGGCAAAAATTCCATCCAGCACTCAACGACTGACCTGCTGCCACGTCCCCACGACGTCGTGAACTTTGGTCAACGGTTGATGCGCCTCGTAATCGTTGTACAAAGCTCCTTCTCCTTCATAGACGTGGTTGTCCCTGGCACAGTGATGTGATGACACAGTGAAGCTTTCAGTGTCCAAGACCTAGGGATGCTCCAAAGGTCACATCAACAGCTGCGTAGGAGCTGATGGTCCCCAAGCTCGGCAACATCTTGTAACTGACAGCAGTTGGATTTCAGGTGCAACGGGTAATTTGTGAAGCTGGGTCCACCTTTGATCAAGAAAAGCTAGCAGTGGCAAATGCAACTGGAGAGGCATTGTGCTTGCTGCATTTTTTTCGTGTGTGGCCTGGTGGTAGCATCTGTCTTAGCGGGACATGTGAGAATTTCCCTGTCAAAGTGCACACGGGTCTTGAAAAACATGCGCTATCTTTGCTGGTGCAGTAGCAATGTCTTGAATGAGATGGCCAAGTTCGTGAACATAACGTTTCTAGCTGCAATTTCTGGTACCATAATTATATATATATATATATGGTACCGTGTTCCGTGTTCCCACCCCCCCCCCCAAAAAAATGTTAAAAAAGTTGATCCTAGGATTTTTTCACAACCAATATTCTAACAGTATAACAACTCAAAAATCATTCACAAAAAAACCATAACAGCATACCAATTTTACCTCATTCATTTTATAAAATCATAACAACCTCCTATATCTTCATCTCATTCATTTTTATAAATCATCAACACTAACCATATCTTCATCTCTTTCATTTTCAATAAAATCATCACAGTCAACCATCAATTACCTCATCCATTTTATAGAAATCATAACAGTCAATACATCATCACCTCATCCATTCTAAACAAAAACAACCCCCCTAAGCAACAAACAATACAAAGAATTATATAAAGACTAAACCCCTAGTCTTTAATAATCCCATCTTACCAATCTACTTATTAATAGAAAATGATAAAGAGTGCGAGTTGCTTTCTACTTTAATTTCACCTGTATTCTCCCGTATTACTTTACAATCTGTATCATACTTTTTAAACTTAAAATTACATGGACGACATGTGCAACTTATTTCTTTTGGTCTTATGTGTAATTCATTTTTAAACTCTAAAACATGATTACAATTAGGGCACTCAATAGAAATATTTTTACTCACTATGTCTGCCTCGTCATTTAAATTATAATTGATTTGGTGATATGTTTGTTTTCTTTCTGTCATTTGTATATACATTATTGAATAAATTAATATACATGTAATTAATACAAAAACAAAACCCCCAAAGGCAACAAGCAAAACAATAGACCATAATAAGAACAATACCCCGACGCTTCGGCAGATGCCTCGCGAAGCATTCGCGACCCTTTAATAATCCTATCTTACCCGCCATATCCTCATCAAGCGCATTGACTTCTACAACATCATTCACCTCATCAAGTTCAACACTAATCAGGTGCGCTGACCCGACAGGGATTGGCAGGGAGTTCAACCAAAGCATGGATGGAGTGAAGTTGCCATGAGACACATTGATTGAAGCAAGACACTCCAATGAGTTGGACACCGCATTTTTTTCAATTCAAGACACTCCAAACGGTTGTAGCACCTGTGTCCTTTGCTCTTTTTTGGGAGCAATGCCTACGGTGCGCATGGCATTGGAGAGTTTCTTTTACCGCCAGAGCGGTGTTGTGTTCAGTGTGGATTTCGCCCGTGATGACACCATCAAGACAGTTTGCGAGAGGGCAATTGAGCAACAGGGCGCTTCATCCAACCAGACTGAACGGATTTGCTTTGAGAACTTTGTGGTGCGTCATCAGGGTGTCTTCATTGACATTGACCAGAAGATGGCAGATGTTCTCGATGACAATGTCTTCTACATCAGGAATTTCGCGATGCTTTCAGGTCTTGCCAATAAACTCGTTGGCATCCCCTTGTGCGTCTTCTTCAAAGGAGCGAGGGACATGAAACCTCGCTTCAAGGACGGATATTATCCGGTCTTTCAGGACCTCACCGTGAAACAAATGAAGTCTTACATCCTGGGCATTGCCTACGGTGTTTGGGGTGGCACTGAGAGGTTCTGGCACGGGGGCAACGAGATGTTGCGCAATGGTCAGAAGACAAGGACGGTCCTGAAAAACGGCGACATTGTCATTGTGAGTTCCCGATATGTTGATGTTGCCAACGATGGTGGCAGTCCCATCTTGCAACTTTCAGATTGGAGACCTTCGACATCTGACTTTGCTTTGCCATCATTGCCTGCACCTGCTGTGGCATTTTCTTCAAGTTCAAGTGAGAGTGATGTTGGAGAGGTTGCTGATAGAGTAGAAGGGATTGTCAACCTCTTCGCCAACATGGACCGACCTGCTGAAAATCATGCAGGATATGGACAGTCCTTTGCTCCGTTTGTTGGTCAATCGCACCAACTGGCATCAAGTGAGGATGAAGTCGCCGGCGTTGGGTGCAACACTCCGCCACTTTCAGATGACAGTGATGAGGACAAACACGCATTCCAGAAGAAGACCTACATGGAGGTCAAGCATTGGCATGGCAAACATGTCATGATTTTCGGATACTTCTTTGATGAGGAGCACATCGGCAACACCAAGCGAGACCTGTTGATGTTCATGGGTGTCCCGTCTCAATACATCTCCAACTACATCTTTGTGAATGACCGTGGCAACACCTTTCCGGATGACCTGACTGTGAAACAGGCAGTTCTTTGTTCGGGTGGCAACCTCTACCTGAAAATCTTTGGATTGAAGGGTGGTGGAGTTCTTCGCAACATCTACAAGGAGAAGAAGGACAAGAAAACCATTTTGAAGGAGAAGACCGAGGAGATGACCAAAGACCTTTCGGCAAAAAAGTGGACATGCTCACCACTTGCTGATGTTCAGGGTGTCATCAACTTTCTTCAAGGCGTGGCATCGTCTGAAAATGTGGCATCCAATGGTCAAGTATTTCAGGAAATGGTGAAGCACATGAGCGAGGAGAATGTCCAAGAGTGCCTCAAAATGTTTGCTCCCAATGACCGCACGGAGAAGTCATACGGGGGCACGGAACACAAGATTGAGATTGTGGCAAAGATGGCATTCGCCAAGTATCTTCAAAAGTTGGAGGAGCATGAGAAGGAGATTGAGACCCAGAAGCAGTGCCTCGTGGCATTGGTCATGAACATCTACAACAACTGGTGCTTCAAGACCCGCTACGACAATAGCGCATTCATCAACCTGTTGACCAAGAAGAGAGATGAGTTTGCAGCGCATGCCAGTTCGTCCGGCGATGCCAAAATGGAAGAACTGACAACTCTGATGGAGAAGGTAGATTTGTAATAAGTGTCTCCTCGTGCTTCACCACAGCAGAGTTTACACTGCTGAGACATCCAAGTTTACACGCCCGTAAACTCAAGTTTACGCCCCCGTAAACTTGCCCCAATGTGTAAAAAAGGAGGAAAATACATTAAATTTCAGAGTCATAACACCTCCAAGTTTACAGCGGTGTAAACTCAGCAAATGTGGGATTTCATGCCATAGTATCAGCACTAATCAGTGCTTGGAGGAGCATGGCATTTGGCATCACGACGGCACTGCTTCCGCACTTTGGAAATCAAAACAAGTTTTGTTGGCGTTTCCACTTGGACTTTTGGGATGCTTATTTTAAGCAATTGTTTTTTTAAAATCATGACCGTTTAGCGCCACCCACACACAAACATGTTTACATAGACTGCTCCATTTGTCCGCACCCGTCTCGCCCGACAGGTTGATGACCGGCGGTGGACACCCAGTGGGAAGTGGTGGAAATGGTGGTGAATGATGATAATGATGATGATGATGACAATAAACTCACTTAAAATAAACAACATTGAGTGCATCCAGTAAATCACCAACAGTAAAATAACCATCTTTTTTATACTTCCAATTTTTCAAGTTGGACCACAGCAACATTTTTCTCCTTCCTATCATTTTAAATTCATAACACACTACATCTCCTAAATCTAGTTTATCAAACACATTTTTATTATAGTAATCAATAAACCAGTATTTAGGTTTTAAATAATCAATTATTTTAACCGTTAAAATTAGTTGTTCATTTGTTTTAGGAGTAGAATATACATAATCAAAATATTTAACAGGGAATATGCCATATTCATATTTTTCATTTAAGTCTATACCTAGTACATATACTCCTTTAAGTTTATCATCGTCTACTAATCTTTTATTAAGACTATATAACTCAAGTAATTTCATATAATAATAAAGATAATTTATTTGTTAAAATCATTTAAATGATTTTAAGAAATAAATTTAACCCATTAAAACATACTTATCCCCATCTTTTGTAATCCTATAGTATTCGAGCGTTTGCTCTTTTGGTTGCTTGATTTTATTGTCATTCAACATTTTTAGATACTGTCCCTGTTTAGTTTCATAACTGCCTGCAGGTCTACCTAATCCACGCTTATTGAATGCTTCTTCAACTTTTGCTTTGTCATCATCTACATTTTTAACGGTCATTGCTGTCCCAATCTTTTTATCAATCTCTTCTAACTTTGCTAATACTAATTTAACCTGCTTGGCATATTTAGTAAATCTATCCATCATCTCTTTCATGTCCCATGGTTTTTCGTCTCTACGAGTTGATGCAGTTGTATTATCATCACTACTTGAAGTCATAAAAACTATATATTATTTATTTAGATAAATATTTATTAAATTATTTAATTAAATATTTAGCAGTTCAAAGTGCGTTTAAATCTAATCTTTAAATAGTTTAAAAATCATCTACTCCATGTTATATATATATGAAAAATCATTTTTATATCGCTTACTTTGGGAACAAACGAGAGGAGGTTGAAAATTTATACAATATATTAGACTTTACTGATGTTAAAACAATTGTAGAACCATACTGT
>VSDK01011815.1:157717-184977 GCA_009767595.1 Symbiodinium kawagutii
GGGGAGCCCAGGCGCGGGGGGGGGGGGGGGGGAGGGGGGGTGGCAACACTGGACCATATATATGTGTGTACCCTAGTGGTCATATGTGTATATACATAAATAAAATACATATATATGTGTGTATATCCGAGGAGTAACTATAGTGAACTATATGTCTAGCTATATCATCTCATATTCTATTCCTAGTGCTTATCCTAGTGGCATCAAGTATGGATAGCCCCCACAGCTTTTGATGGTGAATCACCAGCTGGTCGCTGGTAAGCCACTGGGGTAGACTTCAACTGGCTGTCGAGCGGGGCTGGTTTCACCCCACCTCTCCTACAGATGAAGTTATTGCTGTTGGCGGTATCCCGCTGATGTTCATGATCTGCATACAAATACTTGACACATGATTATATAATCATGAACACAACCAAGAAAATGATGATGCCGACGACGAGGATGATGATGATGATGATGATGATGATGATGATGATGATGATGATGATGATGATGACGAAGATGACGATAACGATGACGATGATGGATGATGATGGTGATGATGGTGATGATGATCAAAAAGCAAGGATCAAGGATGAAGGATCAAGGATCAATAATGATCATGATGATCATGATGATGCTGATGGATGATGATGGTGATGATGGTGATGATGATCAAAAAGCAAGGATCAAGGATGAAGGATCAAGGATCAATAATGATCATGATGATATGATGATGCTGATGGATGATGGTGGATGATGATGGATGGTGATTGATGACTATGATGAGAATGATGATGATGATGATGATGATGATGATGATGATGATGATGATGATGATGATGCTGATGATGATGATGATGATGATGATGATGATGATGATGATAGTCATGCTATTGACGCTGAGCAACTACTGACCAACTGATTGCTTGATCCTAGGGAACAACAACCACTAGCCAATGGTTAACAGGGTATACGTCAACAACCATCAGTTCACCAGTAGATAAATTGAAACACCTTACCAAACAATCAAGCATTTCCTATAGTTGTGAACATTTACAATAATTTTGATACAGAATGATGCCAACACTACCATTTGGTTGGAAACTGTAAGCTCGGTGGCTCCGATCTCGGGGTGGCTCCGAATCGCTCCCAATAGCCAGAACAATACGGCACTGGTTGGTGGCAACCATCTGTTCACAATCAATAGGGAGAAGCCAAACGTGAATCAAACCACCCACCAGTAGTTGTTCAACAATACTTGCTGACTATCTCCTATTATCAACCATTATTAATCATTATCAACCATGGTTTGAAAGCACCAACCAGATCAACCAGATCGGCCGGGTATGGCCAAACAGGTCCGTTTGGCCAGGTTCCCTGGTAGGTCTTGCCGTCGGGCCAGCGCTGTGTGCCCGTTCCCGAACGCATGTACCTGGCGGCCCAGGGCGGAGATCCAGCCCCGTGGTTTCCAACAGAAAGTCCTGATGGTTCTCAAGCTGAGCTGGGTTAACTCAAAGTCATGGCGGTTTATTGAGTTCAATGGTTTCATTGATGGTTTCATTGATGGTTCATTGATGGTTCATTTACGGGAAAATTATTGATTGATGTTGGCAAAACTATTGATTGATACTGGTAAACTGTTGGTTGCAATCTCCAGCGACCAGTGCAAAGGTGATGGCGATTTATTGATATCGATCTACCAAATCATGGGGCAAGAGCCACCTGGCAGTAAGAATGACTACCACTGGCTCAGGATCATTGCTACTGCCACGACCGTCTGCAAGGAAATTTGGATGACTGAACCTTTTTCTCGATATTTCCACAAAAATAAATATAGCATGATGACTGCAATCAATGTCTTCATTGCAATGGCAATCTCCGTAATGATGCGTCAGAACTAACAGTGATTGGCTATGCTTCTCAAGAAGTAGTACGTCATTCACCAATAACAAGTGTTGACGATGAAAAAGCGCTAAATGAGCACTTGCATGTTTTTGTTTTGTCATCCCTTTGTTATTGTAGATGGTTCAACCATCGGATAAATTAATTTTAGGGAACTGGAGGACAAAGTGGTAGTGGTAGAACTACTATTGTGAACTATAGATGAACTATGGATGTTGTTTCAGAACTGGTAGTTTAACTATACAGTTGGCCTAACTATCCAGTTGTTGAAGTATTAAGTGATATCATTTACGCAAGGATAACAAATTGCTGAAGAATCACTAATTTGTTAAGGCTATCACTTTGATTACAATCTTGAGCAAACATGTTTAAGCAATTATTGACCAGTTGTTGACCGGGTCAATTATCAATGGTTCGCTATAAGCTGATCATGTTCTATTCAGCATCACCAAACACAATTCCGCTAAAAGCTAAACCATTTCTGGTTGAGGGTAAAACCATAGCGAGCGGATGAATACAACCATCAACATCGTTTTTCACGTAGCACTCTTCCAGCACTAACCAACCATGAATGTGACCATCCTTGGTTGCAGTTTGAACGGTCTTAAACCTGAATCAACCATCAACCGCATCATCATCAACTATCATCGATCAGTATCAACCAATATTAACCAATCAAGATCATGCCATCACGAGTACAGCATCAATTCAGAATCCACGAAGCACCTAATTAACAATCATAAACCATCAAGTCACCATCAAAAGACCGTCAATGAACCATTCAATAACCATGAATTCACCATGAGATAACCGTTCGTTGACCAGTGACCCATTGATCGCTTCATTGGGTGCCAAGCCAGATGTTGTTTCTGCGTCTTCCGTGCCCTGGCGCACACACCATCCAGCTTCGGGTGCTCCTAAGCGGTGCGGCGTTTCAAGACTACAAAATGCGGCGTTTCCAGCGTGTGATGATCATGAAAAGCTACTAGTCATGTAGTTCTACAATGAGAATCAGGTTAGTGATGGTTGGTGTAATGATGGTCAACGGTCAATAATCATTGACAATAGTTAAGCACGATCAATCAATTGCACACAATTTACACTAAAAATTGATGACTAATACTGGTTAACGATGGGTGATAATGGTTTACGAGAATGAATAGTGGTGAATTATGGTTCATGGGCGCTTACAGGGACTGAATATGTTTTAAAAAATACACAAATGGTTGCTCAGGGTGAGTTAGTAATGGCCATACTGTATATATTATAATCATAGTCAATCATGGCAAGATAGATAACCTGACTAAACAGCAACCATGAAAATCGCGTCCAAATACTGTACCCATTGCTGGTTATATTCCTATATGTATATCTATACCTGTTTATAGTATCCATGGTTATCATGTGTAGATCCAGCCATGGCGGCTCCACAATTTTCACCGCAATCCAACAATCCCAGCAGCTCCTTGATGGCACCGCTACAGCAGGTCATGGCTATGAATAGTCACCATTTCTACACATAGGGCACATTGAATGAATGAAATCATGTAAAATGAATCATTGTACACATTGGGATGTACCTTGTGGGTCACTACATCCTTGTACCATGAATCATTGTACACATTTGTACACAATACTGGTTCACTGCTACACTTGTGGCATGCTGATATTATTCATTTTTATCCCCGTGTATAAGCCAACTTATTAAGCAGTGAAACTAATCGTCATTAAACGCTATGAACCTGGCTATTAATGGTGAATTGGAGACTCCTGAATCGCCATGAGCGATGTCCGTGAAGCGCTCAAGCTTATATCATAAAAGAACCACCACTACATTGATTTATGGCACATGATGACTACTGATGGCCAATGATTCGATGCTTAGCCGCTACGATTCTTCGCCACCGCTAGACTCATGGAGAGCCTTCTCAAATACCTGCCAGCTAATGGCCAATCAACTAATCATGCAAGAGACCACTCAACTATAGCAAGCTACATAGCTGTCCCAGTAGCTCTGCCTATTATAACTGGTAGTATCTGGTAGTTCGCCTAGCTGCCTAGCGATGTTTACGGGGGGCCCAACGCCCAACCAAGCTGAGGTTTCGGACCATGACTGAGCCCTGGAAGAAGCGGATGAACTCTTGCACTGTGTCCTGAGAATGTCGTGGTGCTCAGCGAGTGATTCCATGGCCTCAAGTGTTACGTGTAGTGCTACGCTACTTGTTCATAGCAAAATGTGTTGTCTGTTCTTCAGAGTTGGCAGAAATTTGTCAAGCTCAAATGATTTGTTGATGTTGATAAATCATCCAACAGCAATTATTGTAATGACTTGTAAGAAAGTATAGATTAGAGCAGTTTGATCAAACTCGGTGAAGATCATGGGAAAGCCTAATCAGTAGCTGAATGATCCTGAAAACACTATATAGGTTATATATAGCCAATAATTCACCATCAACTTGGCTTCTGCTGAACTATTAGTCATTCAGAAGTACTCAAAATCATCCTGTTCAAATTCAACTCTGTAATGCTACTAGGGATATGATTAATAAGTGTTATATCCAATCACATTGATTTTGATTTGATTATGATTCAAGACCGACCATCGGTTCATCACTAAGTAGATCAATCGTTGACTCTCAATCCACTGACGCACCCACCCAACGAAGCCACGTCCAAGAGCAAAGATTCACAGCTCTAAACCATGGCTATGGAGGGGCGGTTGCGTAGTGCTGCTTGGGTTGTGAACCACTGGCCTTTTGGGCCGTTTATGGACATTCCCATGCACATAACGATGAGTACGCATAATGAATCGAACCATGAACCACTACGAATCTTTATGAACTACTATCAAATGAGTCCTTGAGAATCAACCATTCTCAACCAGCGTCAAGCGCCATCAGCGATCGTGAACCTTCGCCATCATTGACGACCATTGACCATGATTCACTGTACAATCCGCCACCACTAGCCACTATCAACATAGCTGTGGGTCAGTTCACCCTTGGTCCCCCTGGTTCCCCCATGATTAACCAGCACGTTTTCCCATATTGAAATTGTTGGTGAACTGAAAGTATCCTCCATCAGTTGGTTGGTCAATGTTGGCAAACTTATCCCCCATCAACTTGCTTGGTGAACTGCTTGACCCACCTGGCCACTCCCCCGGTTTCTGAGTTGCCCCGACCATACCGCAGTCTTTGATGACCTCGGTGGTCCCGTGGGGTCCCGTGTGACAGCCCCGTGGTGGGAGCGCGACGGAAGGCCTCCGAAGATCGACCATGGCTGGGGTCTAGCGAACCAGCTCCTGGATGGTCCCTGACTTCACAGGAAGCGAAATCGAATGACACCCTCCGTGCTGGACTTACTTCGACTTCACTGTTACCTAAAAATAATTAGAACTGAAGCGGTAAGCTAGCAATGATTCCCCTGCTCCAACTATCTCAAAGCCATGATTGCATGTGATGAGTTTTTTGGCATTGCTGATGAGTTCACGAAGTTCACAGGCATGCACATACATTCCAAGGATGTTGTCAAAGGTTATCATAACAAACCAGGTAATGTAGCCCTGCAGTCAACAGCCGGTTTGTTCCCAACATTTATCATTCCTGGTGGTTCTAGTTATGCAGAACTCTGGGCGTTATTTCATCAAACAACAATAAAACGACAGCCACCGGGTGTACCCCCTGATGCCGATTGATCAACAGAAAATCTGGTAACAATTGACGGTGACAATCACACCTACCTTCTGGCAATCGAACATGGTTCGAAAAAAAATACATTGCTAATATGAAAACCATAAATTGGATCACAATTAGTGAATTCCTTCCAGTAAACTCACCTGGAAATCAATCACCACCATTTTTCCATAGCCAGCCACAGCTGGTGGATTATCCATTGCTGCGTCAGATGACCAAAAGGTACATACCAAAGCAGATCAAAAACTGCCAAATATATGTTTTTCCTACCGGAGGGGCTTGCTGGCCCACTCTCAATGTCTGCCACCTTCCTTCAAGCATCCTCATGTGAGAGTCCCACCATTCCAATATCTCCAATACGGTGTGGTTTGAAATGGATCTGATGCGTCGGTTGGATGGTTTCATATCACGTGAGTGTTGAAGTCTGTTGGTTGTTCACTTGATCGAACTTCAAAAATCAACATATTTTCTGGTAGAACTCTTTTCGACGATCGCCAACAGCTTCCCTGCTGGTTTTTCCCTTTTGCGCCGCGCCGCCTGCTTCCACATGTCCAAATACTGCGGTACCATGGCAACCTGCAAGAACCTCGCAGCGAGTTGCCACAAGCGAGACGCGGTCTCCACAACTTGGAGACTTGACTATGATGATAGTTCTGTATTCGACATTGTGTGTTTTTAGATATGGTTTAGATATGTTGAAAACTAAACAGTATGCATACATAAGAATGATTAGGTAATTAGTATGTATGTGAGTGGCTTTTCAAAACAAAGAACCCAACAAAAATAGTTGGTTTACTACTAGAATACTCTTGGATGATTTGGGGGTACCCTATTTTGAGAAACCACCAAACAAGTAATTCCATATCTGATGTTTGACTACTGTAGAGTTTGTCCATGACCATGGTAGTTCATGATCATAGGAAACTGGATTCAGATGAAAACGTTGACATTGCTCCCCTCTCACCGTTTAGGCCAAGCTCTGGTCCTGTCACCATCACTGACCTAACACAATATTTATACTATATACATAAATAAAGAAATAAGTAAATAAATATATATAGATATATATATATACGCACACATTCATGCATATATACACATATAATTCATATGCTGTAATTGATATATATATATATTTATAAAACTATATATTTATATATACATATATATATATAGAAACATTTTTAAAACATACTTCATAGAATACATGATGTGGATTCATGTGGTCTCACTGTATCTACAACCGGTAACACTGTCGGAGCCCCAGAAATCCGTGGTTCGTTCACCACGACATCGACCCGCGACCCTCTGAGCTTCCCAGACTCGAAATTGGTGTTGGGTTCCTCGGCTCCGCTGGTGAAAACAGGGAATCCGGTCACACTATGCTCGAGAGCAGTTGATCTCAAGAGGAATACCTGCTCTCCCATCATCATCATCATCATCATCATCATCATCATCATCATCATCGTCAAACATAACATTTGTTTGCAAATGTGTTTACCACCTTAGATCTTAAAAGCCAATCATTTCCACAGGACCGGCATCCACACGTCGTCTTCGCGGGACCGTACCCTTCCTCGTGTTGTCCTGTTCTTTCTTTTCCCGTCAGGGCTGAGTCATGAATGGTTGATCATTTTACCACCAACAATGGGTGATCAAAACTTATCATCATTGATCAACCATGTTGGGAATAGAAAGTCATAAAGTCATAAGTGATACAGTAATAACACCACTTCAAACCTACAATCAACCTACAGTATTAACCATTACTACTAAGACTTTGGGTTGATTATAGGTTGCTATCATCATCACAGATTGCCCATTTGCGTTATTGGCTGATCATTCTCTTTTAATAGATTGAGTACTAGTACTGGCACGCGCATCAACTAATTATTCCCAGTTCACTATTATATTTATTACCGTTGATTGCTATTGTGGACAATTATAAAGATGTGATCATAGGTTGATCGCCATCAACTACAAGGATTATTCATCATCATTACTACTCAACCCTAAGGTGATCAACCCTAAGGACAACCACTGATACTAATATAGCATAATATAGCTCTGTTCAACAAAGGCTACCTCTCAATCAACCAGTCAAAACGTTGGCCGTGCCAAGGTTCCCAGTCTGGCGACAGGCCTTTCTTCACCATCCTCCACTCCTGCACCGCAATGCAATGTGGACGTCACCAATGCCTGGCCTAAACCATTGGTTCTACTGGCTCGCGCATGGATATCCTGCTACGATATCCTGCTACTGGTATGGTGGGTCATTGTCTTCACAATCTCCGACCACTAAGCAATGACAACTCCAAATGAAGCATTGCAATCTATTGCAATAACTAAGGAAAAATCATCAACTCATCACCAGTCACGAATCAACAACTAGAAGAAGTCAATCAACCTGATCAGGTCAGGAACGGTTTAATCCCAAAACCGCTCGCAGAAACACGTCAAACTATCACAACGAGCGGTTTTTGAAGCCGCGGCTTCGCAGCTCCACCACATGGATGATGCCATGGCCCCTGGGATGCGCTTCATCTGCTTCCCAACTGCGCAAAGTCGAGGCTTGGGCTTCCCACCCAGTTGAAATCAACTAATCAGGAGCCCCTCCGCGACACTTGGTTGCTTCAAATTTACAATTGCTTGGAAATATATGCTGAGCCAATCGTTGTGACTTCTGGGTCACTGGTGGGTTGGTGGGATTCCTGAGATGGTAGGTTAGTACTGTGATTCGGGTCTTACGCTTGATATGTTGTATGTTCTGCAGCTTTACATGCTGTACCTTCTAGAAGCCAAGAAGCTAAACATCACGGTGATTGAAAAGTCCAAACGCCTCTACGCATATTACATATATATATATATATGTACATATATATATATAAATATTTCGATAAATAAATAAAAATGTATACATTGATGGTGAATGTTCAATTTCCAGGTTGGTTTACAAGAGCGTATGTATAAATAATCCTGGTACAATCTTGTACTTCTAGCATGCTGTAGCATTGCTATTGCACATTGAAACGAAAGCTGAAGCCAGGTGCCATTTGCAAGTCACAGTTGATTCACAAACCAAACAGTACCAAGCATTCACATAGTAGATAGGTTTGTTCTCGTTCAACAAGGTATATTGCATGGACAACCTGAGTCCATGGAAGCCAATCTGTAACAGTTGGTAGCTGTGATGCTGTCATGCATCATCATTCAATACTGGCCAACCATCAGATCAACCACCATTTGCTCCCAAAGCCCTTTATAGCTTCTAACTATATATATTTTGGAGGGCAGCAACCTATATACCTGTTTTAGAGTTTGGGGGGCCCATGGCAATTTTCAGATCACCCAACGATGGCCCTCTGAATGCCACCCGAATGTCGCTGAGCCCCGCTGTCCGGAGAGTTCTCAAAGTCTGGTGCAACCTGCTGTGCAGCGTTGAGCCTGCTTGGTCTGGACATAGTGGTATTGTCAGTTGAAGGTAAAGGTGGTAATTAAACCACTACTAAACCGTCAATCATCTAACCGCAAGTTTAACCATTATCAATTGGTTGGGTATTAATTGACCATTACCAAGCAAATCCGGATCCCGTATCAACATGTATCAACGGTCAGCATAGCATCATTTGCCAGCATGAACTGTTGCTTACAATTGTCTACGAAGCAATTTACTGTTGATGTAGCATTTGGAAACATAAACACTGATTGATCAACCACTACGAGTCAAATATAATGAATGCTCATTGAGCATAAATTGACCATGGCTTTCCTGATTATGGTGACTATTGACCATCAATCTACCATTGCCAAACTAATTTCCCATGTAGGGCAACTGAACGTCAAAACCTCCCACTGGTGGAGAATATGGTTACAATTTCGGATGGTGAAAACTGCCAATGCAGCGCCAAAAAGCCGGTGCAGCCAGTGCATTCTGCGGAGTCATGACACGCACATCGGGTCAGTTGTTGTCATGATTACTGATGCTTGGACGATGCGTTTCTTGATTATTGTCAGACTTTATCATTGATAATTGGATGGTCAGTCTTAGCTCCTGATGTTTGATGATTGTCAAAAACGGTTTTTATGAATGCAAAATGATGGTACCCGATGGTACATGGCGATAAATCAATGAATGTTGCTACTGGGAACTACAATGTTAATCGTCAATTTGATCCATCGTTCATAAATGGCCAAATGGTACCCTAATCCCACCCTAAATTAGGTCCGGTACCCAGTTCCCAAGAGCGCGGCAGTGAACTGACACTGGGATGAACTGACACCAGTGAGCTGAGTCATGATGTAAATCATTCATACATACGAATACTAGCTCAGCAGCTTGTAGATCCCTTCCACAAACTTGAATTCTTGGTGGGTACATGCTGAACCATGCTGAACCCATCTAATCATATCTAATCTCCAAAAAATAGCAATGTAATTTTGTAGCCAACAACCCATCTAGATCTAAACTAGGATGGGTTCAGTTGCCATTATATTGCCTGCAAACTGTGTAATTTTGTAGCCAAGCCATCCAATGACTACACTAAGTACATGGCTCAGTTCATGGGCTACGCTTCGCCAGGGCGTCCCACCTGGAAGCGCACAGTCTGACGCTGCTCTTCACCTGCGGGAACGGCTCCCCATGAAGCACAGCACAGGCTGATCATCAGAACCAGGGGATGGTACTGATGATGGTAATGATGGTAATGATGATTACTAATGATGATCGAAAGGCCACTGCAATAGTTACAGCTGATGGTACTGATGATGGTAATCCACAGCAATTCTTCCGGGGATTACTGCAGTGATTCTGTGTTACAAGTGGTTGGTCAACTCAAATCGTCAACAATCATGTATAACTGTATAACCATTAATCACCAACAGTGTTGGGCCAACGATGTTGACAAACATCATTACGAGATTTGCAATAAGATTAGCAAAACCAACCATTCTTGCCACTATATAGTAAGTAGTTGCTGACGGCACAACTACAGTATTCCCAACCACCCACTATCTGTCAGTCCCTAAACTGGAAACAGAACAGCCACAATATTTAGCGTGTTTACGTATTAAAACTGGCTATTCTGAACTTCCAGGGAATTGTGTCTAAGAGAGGCAGAATGGTTTCATGATTGTCAATAGTATTAGGTGTGTCAATCAGAATACTAATCATTGCTTTTATTCTGAAATAACAATAATCATTCTGTCTAATACCAGTTTTGGTCAGTTTTGATGTATAATGATAATAACAATAGTAATATGGTCTGGTCATAATTGATGAGAACCATGGTTGATGGTCTAGTGAACGTGTTACCATTCATGCACATATTGTGATTGCTAATCATTTTTTGCTACTCCTCATTACAGGGCCATGAATGAATGTCAATCTCTGCTTCAGGGTATGTTTTAAGCAATGATCGCAAGAGTGTGTGGTGACCATTGTTCAGTAATACAATGGCAAGTTAATCCAAGTACCAAAAGCAGTAAAGAGTCTGAAGCAATAGAAACTCAGAAACTGCTACTATCACAAGGGCTACCACTACTGCTACTACAACCACTACTGCTGCTACATGAGCAGAAAGACTATCAGCCTCGAATCATCAAACAGTATGGCCACCTGGCCCAAACAGCAACAAAATGACTGCCCTGCCCGGTCACAAAACACCGCACCATGTCCGATATCTACAAGACGGTCGGACATGCCGTCAACGACAATGAAGAACATCAAGGGCCAGCAGTAGAACCACTACTAATATCATTATTGTCAACCACTACTAACATCAGGCAAACAGTATAACCGCTACTAGCATCATACTATAATGATCATGTATGACCACTACCAACCTTTATGAGCCATTACTAAAATGATCCTAAACCATTATATATTGTCAACCATGATAAAATCATTACTCACAATCAACTAACAATCATAGTCTATCATATAGTTGTTTCAAACCACGGTCAATTAGCAACCGCCATACACAAAGCTTATCACATGAATCATGAATTCAAAACAATGCCCAATGATATGCCATGGCCCGTTGTAAATAATAAACCATATACTATCAGAGGTCAATGATTTGTTGTCAATTCTATTGACAATGGTGTTTGCAATCAGCAATATCAATCATTGTTCTGATTCATTGGAGACTGGACAAAAACCCCATAGCTGAGGGTATTTAGGCACCAGAATGTTGCAAAGAAAAATACTGAAGTGCAACCTGCCCAGGTTTCAAACCCAATCATTCGCAAATGATACATGATGATGCCGAATGATACTCAATTATAGTTAATTCATCATTATTTATGGCCAAATTTATCTGTTGTTGTCCTTGCAAACACTGATGGCTGAGTCCACAATGCCTGACCAATTTGTCAGCCACATGCTGCCGTACACTGATACTCCTGGTCGTAATCCAATGCTTGACCAATTGACAGCTGCATGTTTGGAGTAGCATAATGTGTGCTGGCCCTTGTCATGAACATGAGGGTGGGAAAAATGATGAATTGCTGACCATTGTAAGTAGCATCAGTAACTTTCATATCAAATCATTTTTTTTTGTAAGCTAGTATGATTATTAAGTTATCCTTACTCTCTGGCAAACTAATCTGGAAGTAGAAAATCCATACGTGCACTGGTTTTTACCCATGAAAATGGTGATTTTCAGCTTGAAGGTTAGTTTGCCAGAGAGTAACCATCATCATGTCTGACCCAGCTGTTGACCATCAACCATCCTTGTGAAAACCATACGGATGTCATGGAGGACCATCCGCGCGTCGCCCTGTGGTTTCGGCAAGTTCCTCACCTCAATATTTCCAAGGCAGATCGCTTAGCAGAAAGCAAAATCTCAATATGGACAACCATGTCATTATAATTGATCATATATGAATCATTTATGGGTCGTGGGTCGTTTATTCATGGTTCATAGATGTTAATAACGTGTATTCACCACCAATACTACTGATCACCATGTCATGATTGATCATATGGAGGTTTCTTCAAATAGGGAACCCGAAAAATGGTTGGTTTATAACTACAAATGACTATTAATGGATGATTGGGGGCTACCCCTATTCTGAGAAACACCCATATATGGGTCCTGGGTCGTTTAGTCATGGTTAATAGGGTTCATTCACCACCGATACTACCGATCACCATGATCTATCTGCTAACCAATATGATTCACCACTGTTGACCATCAGCACCAAAGGCTTGTGCCATCCTCTTCCAAATCTGCCTGAACTTGATGTTCGAGCGGCATCAATGCGAATCTCCTGTACAGTTTCGGTTCGTTGCTGCACATCAGCGCTAGGACTTGGATTGGTGATTGAGACCACCCTCCCACATTGGGGTTGGGTCAAGGTTTATTCCACATCTTGGCCACCAATGAAACCAACAATCACAAAAAATCGATCAGCATTCTGTATGGTATGTGTATCAAGGGCTAGGTGAAGCTTCTATTGTAGTCCACGGCTGATTCAGTTGTGACAAACTCTTCTTCTGGGCCTACCTATTTGACCAACTCTGAGCCCTGTGAATTGAACAAAATGGTTTGGTTGCTCAGGGCACGGAAGAAAGCTCCCAATCGAATGACACCGCGGTGTGAACTCAGCACCTTCGGTTCATGTGGGTGTGTAGCAATGAAAAGTTTCCACCCCCTGCCAAAAAACCTCATCCGAAACATGAGATACGGACTCGCAAACAAAACTGCTGAGTTTAAAGGTTGGCGGAGGCCCCAAACTCGCTGTTCTGAGACCCCCATTGCAAGTTTCTCCCCAATGTTCCGAATGTCTTCCTGTTTTGGGCCAAGAATGTACTTTTTTGCAGAACATCATCTACATCATGCATCTGGGTAGTGTACCCCTGTAGCGGTTTCCCTATTCATGATCACGTGTGGGTGATTGGACGGTACCACACCATAAGATTGAGAACAACGAATCTAGCACATGAATCATGAAGAACCTTCAGAATGAAACGATGTGTGCATCTGTTCCGGGACACCCGGAACACATGGATATTTGCTTAAAATGCATTCACCGTACGTGCGAACGATAATGATGGCCACCAGGTCGCAATGCAGGAAGTGCATTACCTTCTATTACAACTGGTATTTTGTTGGCTCAATCCTTTCCATCAGGTCATTGAGAAATGTCACAAGCGCATACATTTTCGCGGTCCTTGATGTAGTTCAGAGGGATCTTGAACCTCGATCGCTGGAAGAAAGTTTGGGCTTGTCTTGATGAGCCAGTGGCATTGACCAGGCATTAACAAGTCATTCGCCACTAACCAGGCATTACCCAATTGCATTCGCTAGTCATTCACCAGTGAACCAACCTGGCGTTGTTCTACATTGGACGCCTTGGAACTTGGCCCTTGAGACCAGATCTTGTCCACAGGACTGGAGGTAAGAACGGTCCTAGCACCCTGCCACCGTGAGATTTCAAACTCCAGAAGTTGGGCTGGTTGGTGGTTAACCACCCCGTCATGAAAAATATGTGCAGCTCTGGAGGTATCCCCTATTTGTTCAATTTGGGATAATAAAAAATGATTAAACTCATCAGCCAGTTGGTCACGAGATAAAACTTCCAAAATCAAAAATCAGCAATGTTACGTTTCATTCACCCACACTAATCATGATTGCCGACCATCAGCAAAGCAAGAGATGTTGGAATGCAGTTTCAAACCTTAATCCGCACTGGTAAAGCCATGGGGAAGTGGGGGATCACAGGGCTACGATCATTCTGCGTTTGGGTTGCGGCTTAAGCCATGCCCAGGGTTAGGAACCCCGGGATATGCAGGGATCATCATTCAGTCCGCCCGGCTGCCTAGCCGACTCGCCATTCGGACTGGTTCAAACCACCGGTCATAATTCCAGGACCTAATGGGTGAAAAGAATCCAGATCCTAAACCAGCAATTTCCAAGATCCATGATTTACTCTCAAGTTTGTTCTTCATGCTGTTTCTCACAGTCATGAGTATCTACAACCACTGCTTCTAAATAACCATTGGTTACCAGACATTTTGGATGCAGTGGTGCTACTCTGAGCTCACAAACTCATCAAGTTTTACTAACCATCAGCACTGCCATCACCAGCTGGTTGCTTCTACAATCTTGTACAGCTTCCCAGGTCCCCAGCAGCCGCAGTTCTTCACTGCTGCCGCTACTCATCAACCAACCAGTATCGAATACTAATGTCAGTATATATATATATATTTTTTTTTTTGAGATATGCATGCGTATACTGATATATATATATATATATATAAATATATATTGATATAACTATATATATACAAAAAAATATGTCAGTAAACAGATGGTAATAGTGGCAATACCAATCATGATTAAGTTTTATCGTTACAACTTACAACTATCCCTGCGAACCAACAGACTCGTAAAACTTGCCTGGTAGCGGGTACGAATTTGACTACCAACAGAACGTACTTTACTTGGTTATTCATCTGTCTAATCACCTGTCTAATCATATGATGCATGGTTCACAATGTGACCCCAAAATTGGGTAGATCCTGGGGAAGAACATGCACGATCAGCCCAAAATCAGCAGCTGTAGTGGAGCTGTGTGGGTGCGTGCAATCACATCATGAAATCAGAGTGAACATTGAGCCAGAATAGCTATTTCCCGATCCAGAATTTCATGCAACATCACAACGATTGACACCCTCAGATCTCGATGCTGAGCCATGGGTCTATCGGGCCATGAAACGAGCTATTCGAAAGAGACTCTTGGCTTATAATGTTGTAAGCACAATAGTAAAGCGCTTGCAATAGCTACAAATAATTTCCAGATCTCGATTTTTCAGCCCTTACTAAATTTAAATTAGCCCTTATTGATTTTTAATTACAGAATGTCAACTTGCCCCAGAGCAGTTGCAATAATCGGACAGCATTCACAATAGCTACAAATAATTTCCAGAAAATTCCAAAATTTTGAGATTTCCCCCTTACTAAATTGTAAAAGGGCCAATTTAAATTTAGTATTGATCCAGAAAACCAGTTCACAACCAATACTAAAATTGCTAATTGTGATTAGATTCTTTTGAATAAGGAAACCAAACCTTTACAAACTCAAAAATCTGACCTTGCTCAAAACAGCTGTTTTCTTTTTTAAAATCCTTTTAAAAAATTGCAAAAAACAGGTCCACAAAGGGTACCCCCTTGCAAGCTTCTGCATTGCAATTATAAATTGAAATTAGCACCTGCAATAAAAAACAACTTCCCTGGCTCATTTCGATTTTTTTTGTTCCTTATTGTTTTTTAATTGTGTTTAAATGCGTTCTAATTATGATTGAATGCTTTTCAAAAGCATAAGCAAACCAAACCTTTACAAACTCAAAAATCTGACCTTGTTCAAAACAGCTGTTTTCTTTTTTAAAATCCTTTTAAAAAATTGCAAAAAACAGGTCCACAAAGGGTACCCCCCTTGCAAGCTCCTGCATTGCAATTATAAATTGAAATTAGCACCTGCAATAAAAAACAACTTCCCTGGCTCATTTCGATTTTTTCTTCCTTATTGTTTTTGAATTGTCGTTAAAAGAAAGAAGAAAAGAAAAAAAAAAAGAAAAGAAAGAAAGAAAAGAAAAGAAAAGAAAGGAAAGAGAGAAAAGAAAGGAAAGAAAGAAAAGAAAGGAAAGAAGCCTTAGGAGAGAGCCCAGATTCCAGGTATACAATTGCAAAGCTGACCCCCCCCCCCTAAAAAAAAAAAAAAAAATTAGGGGGGGGGGGGGGTTTCTTTTTCTTGGGGGGGTTTACTATTGCTGATACAACATTATTCGCGCATGAGGCTCTCCCATGCATTTACTGGCTTCACCCTGCGGCGCTTGGAGAATGGCTTTGGCGCACTTAGGTAACGGTAAGGGGTGTGAGTTGCTGGAAAAAACGGTACGCTAAAATCAATTGAAATCAAACATGTTGCGCACACAGCGGAATGTGGCAAATCAGCAATAACAAGCCTGTGGAAGCCAACCAATGCAAACTGGAATAAATTTTCGCAAAGTTATCATGTGCTCTGGAAAAGTTTTTCACAAATTGATGAGAAGAATGAAACAACACCACGTTGATTTACACACGCGCGCAAACAACAATGCGACGCAAGTGCTCCCAAATGCCTCGGCCGTGGGAAAAACATCCACCCTGGACTTTTCCTTGAATTCTTTTCCGACATCACTTTTCCACACAAAAACTGCGGGTCTTATGCAACCTCCTGTTCTTTCCTAACCAAGTTTTACTATTTCCTTGAACACACCTAAAAGAAAGAAAATACAAAATCGTTAGCAACCATGATAAACACCAAAAAAATCAAACAAACATAGCAAGGAACCGAAACTTAAAAGCAGCAATCCTTCCAACTGCAATCCATTTAAACCCTCAACAATTTTCGAAATTCTGGCTCAAAAGACGCATTGCCCAACCGTTCTTCAATTCTTTTGACTCAAGCCGCCCAAGCAACAATTCAAATCCGATGCGACAACTGCTCCTGCCACAGACAACTAAAAGCACGAGCTTCCACTCAAGAAAACATGGCAGAAGGAATTGCAATACCAAATTTCGGCCTCAGTGAACATCCTTAAAAAAAGACACGCACAAAAAATACCAAAAAAATTGAAAAAACAATTGAAACAATCTAAAGCAACAAAAAATCAACCAAAAAAAGAACAAAAATCAACAAGAATCAACAAAAATCAACAAAAATCAGCCAAAATGAGCCAGAATCTACAAAAATCTACAAAAATCAAATATAATCAAAATTATCAACAAAAGTCAGCAAAAATCAACAAGAATAAACAAAAAACAATAATCAATAATCAACAATAATCAACAAAAATCAACAACAACCGACAATAATCAACAAAAATTAGGAACAAACAACAAAAACAAACCAGAAATTCAAAAGTCAAACACATGTTTGAAAAAGCCATACCAAACAAGCAAAAACAACAAAAAAAGCAAGTAGAAAAGCCAAGGAACGAAACAATAATTCGGCAAGGGCCGCTGCGATTGAGCGAGGGATTGTCGAGGGCTTCTGCTGACTGCGTTTTTCTTTCATTATTGTCATCCGACGGTTTTTGAAACATCTTCTTGGCAAATTAAGCGAGGGATTGTCGAGGGATTGTCGAGGGCTTCTGTGTTGTTCTTTTTGCTGCATTTGCCTTCCTTTTTTTGTTGCCCATTTGGTTTTTCTTGGCAACGGCCATTGCGAATAAGGGAGGGATTGTCGAGGGATTGTCGCGGGCCTCCGCGGTTGTTAGTCTATATTTTCTATGTTCTTCATTCTTTTTCTGGCTGACTTTTCTATTTTCATCGTTTTTCTAATTTTTGTTGATTTTTGTTGCTTCTTGTTGATGTTTGCTGATTCTTCTTGATGTCTGCTGATTTTTGTTGATGTTTGGCGAATTTTTGTGAACTCTGTTGATTTTGATTGATTATTGTTGGATTTTGTTGAATTTTGTTGCTTCTTGCTGATTGTTGATGATTTTGCTGATTTTCCTTGATTTATCTTTAACTTTTTTGATGTTTGTTGATTTTTGTTGATTTTTGTTGATTATTGTTGATTATTGTTTTTCTTTGTTGATTCTCGCTGATGTTTGTTGATTTTTGCTGATTTTTGCTCATTCTTGCTGATTCTTGTTGATTTTTGAGAATTTTTGTTGATTCTAGTTGATTTTGGATGGTTTTTGTTGATTTTTGTTTGTTGAAGGCGCGCTTCAGAAAATACGTCACCCAACAGCTGGCAGAACAAAGCGCTTCTTGCGTCAAGCATTCTGTCAGCTTGAGCCTGACTGAGACTGAACACCAAAAACAATTAAACACCTGCAAAAAATGTAAGAAAATACGCTTGCAACGAAAAATCCTGAAGCATTGCCGCTGACATACTGACATCGCCCTGCCAAACTCACAGCAACTTGTTCACAGGTGACATCATCTAAACTTCCCCTTGTCATTTTACAAGTTCTGCAAATAAAACTTACTTGGTTTGTTTCCTGGTTTTTGTGCGGTTTGAACAGATGATCTTCACCATGTCGAGCAGTGACCGGCGACTCCCGCAACGGCACTTGGAGGAGAAAAAAAAGTTCTGCAAGTAAAACTTACAAATCAAAATCTCGAGTTGACCACAATTACCGCCCTTGATGTGGCTGATGGTCTCAAATTTTTGAACCAATCAACGCGGGTGACAACTGATTGGCGCCAATGCGGGGACATGCGGGCGGCATTGCCAACTGATCAAACATCTCGCCAAAACATACGCACGTTGCTCTTTACTCTCCTCATTCTATTAATTTTATGAAACCCCACCACCAACACATGAAACGCCAAATCGCACATTAAAAAACAATGACCTTTAATTTCAAAGCCTCAAAGCCTATGGTCTAGAAAAATAACATCTGATCTTTTGCCCTAGCGCGACATGTTGATAACAAACAAACATGCAAAATCAAGTCAAGATACGCACGGCTGATAACCAAGGGCATGTGAAAACATGCCAATCATATCATGGAAGCACGTCATGGACGCTTATGTAACATCTATTGGCAACACTTCCAACTGCCAAAAACATAGTTTGGGTGAAGCTCCTACATGCATTGCTGGGTGTGTTCTGAGCCTTGCATTTCCCAGAAATCCTGGACAATCAACCTTGCCGAGATGATGATTCAGATGACCCTGAGCCCGATGGTCTCTCTGGCATTTTTGGGTGAGTTGCCCGGGAAGTTTTACGAGTCCGTTGGTTCGCAGGGTATTGATTGTCAGCGGATGGATCCCGGTGGATTTCCCTCTCAGAGCTCTACTCATTCAATCAAATCCCAAAACTGAATCACCACTAAACCTGACTTCCTGACAGCACGACAGAATCCACAGACCGTCCTTGTTTCTCGCAGACATGCCGGACTCCAAACCACGAGATGCTGTGGTGACGGCGTTGAAGGCTTGGGTTCTGGATCAAAAATTACCCGAGCTTCTTCAAAGCCAAAGGCCATCTACGCAGGGTCGTTTCCACCAAATTAGCTCAAATCGATTTCAAATTCTGCTGGCAATTAAATTCGTACGTGGGAAGCATATTTTAGCCGCATGTGCAAATCTTATATTGATTCTGATGGTGACACATCATATTGCTGCCACAAGACACGGAGGGACTCACTCAAACACGGAGATGTTTCCGATATGCGCTTGAGGCATGCGCTGTGCACTTGGTATGGCTTGTGTGAGCGCAGCGGAGGATATTTGCACCTAGCCTGCATTTAATTCATGATGCAGCATGCCAGTAAATAAGTGACTGAAGGAATTTGGACAAGTCCGCTGGGAATGAGGACCACTGATGAAGCCAGGGCTATTCACCATGCTGGGATGAAGTTCTGCTGTGCGCATGAGAAGCTGACCCGGCTTGCAGTGAGGCAAGGTCTTTCTTTCTTGCCTGGGGAACTGTAAACTACGTTGCACTTGCTCATATGTGTGCCCCTAAATTCGACCTCTGGCCAGGCAAGGGCGAATAGCTTGGTTGCTGAAACCCAAGTTGCATATGTTCAAACATTTGCTCAAAAGATGTCTCAAATGGAGAAGCTTGTCAGCAAATATGTTTGCATACATGCGATGTGCTATCCTGCGTTAAGCAAAAAACTTTTTTCGGGGTAGTGCTGCATTTTGAGGACGCAATACTCGGCATTGGTCATGCTTCTCGGAGGAGGATTCGATTGGCATGCTGAAGCACATTGCCAAGCACGTTTCTGGCAAGCAATGCAAGGGCTATATCATCAAGGTTTGCCAGCTGAGGCTTGTCTTCAAAAATCATGAAAATGTGTGCACATGCGCATCAATCATCAGTGAACAACATGCTGATTTTGCAGTGGTGGTCAGGCTGAGAGTTGCCAAGAAGCGCATGAGGAGGAGACACATTGTGCAATGCATATTTTCATGCGTACTGTGTCCAAAAAATGAGTTGGTTTCAGTTGCGTTCTTCAACTTTGGTGCAGGATCGATGTGGATGCGGCATGGAAGCGGTGATCAGTGGCTGAGGGGTGGAAAAGTGATCGGTGAGCGGCTTGAGAGGGGGTCAAGTTTAACTTGTACTTAAGACCATGGGACCAGTTAAACTAGTCTTCTGGGTTGTTAGGGTATGAATAGACTACGATTTTATGATTCTAAAATATTATATATGTTAATGGTTACGGCCATAAACAGTAACAATGATCATGACTGTGATATTGCCACTGATGAATTTGATGAATTCTTTACCACTGCTAGTGATTCATCCATCGACTTTACAAGCTGAATTATCTACCTTTTGAAACATCTAGGTCTCACTCTTGAAATATGGGGGGCGGACCAGTCTGCGGGCAGTAGCATATCCAGACCCCTTGGTGGATCAAACAGGGTGCACCCGATATCAAAATCGCTCGTTCACGAGGATATTTGAAATCAACACATTCAGAACAACACTTATTTGGGTTGGTGCCAAAATAGGGTAACCAATGAGCCCCACCAAAAAATTATATGTGTTCTACGAAACCATTGGTTTTGGGGGTGCCATACTGTGGCACATACCCATCTGATGGATTTTGACAGTAGATCACAGCATGCTCAAACTGATCGTGTTCAATAGCTGGATCTACTGTTGTTCAACCTCAATAATAATCGGTCCATAATGGTAAATCCTAACAGTTGCCTGATTCTGATGCATCATATGATGGTCAAACACAAGCAGCATATCTCACTCTTCTCGATGAGAAACGAAACAACGCAAATGATTAAATTGTGAACATCTGATCTTGCTGATCCAACCACTGGTATCATTGTCAACATTGTCGTCATTCTCACGAGCCATGTACGTGGACGATATACCTTTTTCATTGTTGCTTCCGGTCACTTCTTAACTGTCATTAAGCACCATGAACCTAAATTGATCCATCAATCAACCAACAATTCACCAACATTGACCACTATTTAAGCACAATGAACCCCTATGAACGATCGACAGCAAGCTTCCAGCGTGATCATTGCCGACGCCGTGTGTGAAGCCCTGAACAACACTGGAGATGCCAGCCATGAACAGAAGAATCTACCTACAGTACATTTGTACATATGCAACCGACCGGTTGCACATCTTCTTAGCAACATATTAACTTCCAACCGACCGGTTGCACATCTTCTTAGCAACATATTAACTGAATTCAAAAGGCATCACAACAGTTATAAATATAAATGTTTCTGAAAATGCACATAAATGTCTACACATATGTATATATACTCATATATATGTAGATATGGGTATAGTTGGTCAAGAGCAGAACGCAGTGTTTTAGAAAGCTGAGGGAAGTTGTCATCGTATCATAGAAGTTGTCATCGCATCCAAGAAGTTGTCATCGTATTATAGAAGTTGTCATCATATCACAGGGCCCCTAATAACGTTCGTGATTAATTGCTTCGGAATGATGCTCTTAACGTTAACCATACTATACCGATATATAAATATACATACATACATTTCAACAAGATATACATATAAATACACATTATATATATATAGTATTACTAGTATTTACTAGTAAAGGTACATAAAGATTTTCTCTCTGCATATCTCTGACTGCGCCACCCTCCAAACGACGCCCAAAGACTTGGCCAAGTTGGAATCTGCATCTTCCATCCTCTCGCCACTCATGGGGATCCTGAGCCGCGTCTCACCAGTGGAGCTGGATACTGAATTCATGTGGCAGGCCCCCAACCTCCAAGTTTGCCATGGCTAGCAGGTGAACTTCCCAACAACGGCTGACTCTTCTGGTCATTTTTGGGGAAGCCGGGTGGTTTTGACCCATAGCCAGGTGGGGTTTTCCATGCTGTACTTCCAGTGGTTCGAGTTGGGGAAGCTGGGGAAATTCTACTGAACATGTTCGATCTTCCCCATCATTTCTCGAAGCATGACTCAAACACCAGCAGCAGCGACATCAAATATATCAAATTGAAGCTCAAAGTGTTCACCTGAGAGGGATGCAGCAGTACTCCCAAACCGATCGCTCTTGGCAACTGCAACCGATAGCAATGCTAAACGGGTGCAGCCTTCATATGGCTTTGGTTGTCGTTCTTGTCATTTGATCCAACAGTAGTACTCCTGGTACTCGCATCCCAATGAGGATCACACAAAATCATGAAGCATGCCCATGGTTGTTGGTTTTGGCTCTCCCAAGCATGATATTGTGAACCATGCTGAATCATTATCATGCACAGGCGTTCGACCACAACTTAGCCCACCACAATCATCCAATTGTATAGTAACCATCCGTGAGCAAATCTAAGAGATAAAGCCAGTCAAATACTATCAAATCAACAAAGTGATTAACGACAATGTTAATAACTCATCAGTACAGTAAGCACCTGGTACAATCAACTAGCAACAGTATCAAGTCTAGTACAGTATAGTATTTCAGGTCATTTGAACGAACCGTCCCCGACACCATTTTGGTAAATTTATTGATCTTCCCACTTTGGTTTGGTCGATCTCAGATCCTGTTTTATTGGCGAACTAGTTGATATCTAGGGTTCGTATCCCTCACTGTGAGACAACTGGTACAAATGGCGCTATTAGCCATCTTTGCTTATGTGCGCTTATGTTCGCTTGAAACATCTTGAAACCAACTAAGAACATGTATTGAAGTTAACATTAGCTAATCAGAGCTCAATCCAAGTGGCTAATGACCTTTATCAGCTGATGCTGAAACATTCTTGCCAAGATGTCAAATGAGAAAGGTCATTTAGGGGACCTGACTCCTTTATCATTTGGGCTCCAACTTCTGCTTTGGCCCGAACAAGCTCGCTGATTCGATCGTCATGGATGGGAATGCTGACTGGGAGCGACCTCCAGATAGTTCAACGGAGGGCAGATCTTGTGCCTCCCAAAAACTCACAGTTCACCATCACCACCACTCAACCATCCAGTAACCAACCATGAATATCAACAATCACCATCATCAACTTAATTGCCATAAATTCACCAGCCATTAAGCAAAGATAACCATTAACCAACCATTCACCACCAATTAATTAATCAACCATTAACCAACCATTTACTATCAATCCACCATGCATCAACCATGCATCAACCATTCATCAACCATTCACCACCAACCATCCACCAATCGGCTCGCATCTTTCGCACGCATCACCACACAGACACAGCTCTCGCCAAGGCTCAGCTCGTTCAATCCAATGCCTCCGCTCATCTGCACCTCGGCTGTTGTTCAATTCGCTGCGAAAAACCACGAGGCAATCGGTTTTTGGTGCTTGATTAACCCCATGGAATGGTTGGTATGTGGTCAGTAACCATCAAATTTGGGAGGGCATTGAGAGCTGTCTATGCTTAGTTAGAATCAACTGGGTGTAGGGCTGGATCTCCGATGAGATCCCAACCACTTGCGGCTGAGAAGTCCGGCTCCGCGAGCTTTGCCGATCTACAAAAGTTCACCAGACCCTACAAAAGTTCACCAAATCCATCAAAAATGTACGCATCAAATGAATCCCAGCAATTGAGGATGATTACAATGCCGACAAGCCATGACAAGTCAAGCCAACTTTTGCTACGGATCTCCACGCTAAAATCAGTAACAGGATCTCGGATTTTGTCTGTAATATCGCTGTCAAATATGCCTGACAAAAATGACTGGTCATAATTGAATGATGGAGAATGACTGTTGCTAGGAATTGTAAGCATTATTACAAGTTAGTGAAATCAGTAGTATTCACATTCGATATAAACACAGCACCTATATAGGTGATAGTGGTTGTTAGCAGCCGTATCCCCTGTGATCACTACATACAGTACTTGATTATTACGAGATCGGAACACCGTGGCTATTCTTCTTTGGTGCCGGAAAATCATTCACCAGATTCCACCAGTCTCAACTTTCAGTCAGTCAGAAGCTCTTGCTAGTCTGTCACACTATCCTGCCTGTACAATGCTTGCACGGGCGTTGGATATCTACAATCACATTATCTTTGATCATCAAGTCATAGGTGTGAAATATGGGAGTCACGATCATCTTTTGATCATAACCATCCTCAACCGTCCTCATCCAGCAGGGATGCCTCGAACATCAACATTCCTCAATCATCATCAACCAGTTTGTTGATTTAAGGATGTTTGGAACCATCCTCAGCCTTGTTCCAAACATCCTTAAATCATCAAACTGTCGATGTTCGGGGGCGCATCAGCTGCTCGTTTCTGGGCCGTCAAACATCCAGCTGGGAGAAGACCTTTGAACACCTGACGTGTTGGAAGCTGCAAGCTGCGACGACGTCAGGAGTTTTCAAGGCCAACTCTACATGGTGGTTTGTCAAAATAGGGCACCCTAAAAAATGGTGGGTTTATGGCTACAAATGACTACTAATGGATGATTTGGGGAAACCCTATTTTGAGAAACCACCACATAGCCAACATCTGAAGAGGTTGATGATTCGATGATTCGCAGCTCAAGTGAACCTGGGAAAATGCGGCTGGTTCATGGCAGTTCATGGTGGGTTGTAAATGGATACCCCATGAAATGCCCCCCAGATGCTTTACATACCAGTGCATAAACATGTACCAGTTTATGAAGTCCAAAACCAGCAGGCTCAGACTTATAAAATGAAAAACCAGCAGGTCCAGACTTATAAAATGTAAAGCCAGCTGTTTTATAATGTCTGATGTCCAACATTGGGCTACCTAATCTAATGCTTCTTGAATGGAAGGAAACCCACTATAAATTGGTAGCACCAGGTTCCAGCATAAACTACACCAACTCAATTGCACACAGACTTTTTTTTATAAAATGAGAAGCCAAGAACCGGCAAAACGAGTCGCAGCATCCCCAAGCTCAAACGCTCTTTATGGAATCAATGGGCCAAGACATGCCACGGTTTTTGTTGTAGGATGTTATTTCCTTATAAAATGCTTTGCCAACATCTGAAAAAGAAACTGCTTCTGAAGGCTTTTCTCTATAAAATGCCAAGGTTAGGCCGATGGAGACACCTGCGAAGCGGGGAACGAAAGCCAGAACCCGTAGCAGAACTGCATCCGCGATTTTTCCCACATTTTTCAAAACAACGTGGTCTTTCCACCATTTGTCTCCTCGAGCGCTCAAAAACCTTAGTTTTTTCCAGCTTTCCCGCTGCTAGCTCCCCTGTGCCAAAATCCCAAGACCCACAAAAGCCTTGCGTTTTACTGCATTTTTTTCCTCCGCCGCCTCATCCAACCCCCCGGTTCGCCTCACAAGCCCGTCCGGTACGCACTGCGAAATCGTGCCCACCCAAAAACTATTTCCCCCACCCTATGGCACCAAATGTGCCTCTCGACATCGACCTATGACACACTCGGGGTTCAACATCGACCTATGCTACGCCAAGCTGCGTTCAACATGGAACCAACCTTCGGCCAGCTCAAACCATGTATATTTCCAAAGTTTTTACCACATTTTTCACCCCGCTTTTCTAATGGAGCACCCTTGGCTTTTTCCAGCTTTCCTGCTGCTGGCTTCAATATGCCGACCTCCCAAGACATACAAAAGCCTTGCGTTTTACCGCATCGCCGCCTCATCCAACCCCCTTTTTCGCCTCACAAGCCCGTTCGGTACGTACTGCAAAACCGCGCCCACCCAAAAACCATTTCCCCCACCCTATTGAAATGTGTCCCCTGGGCGGGCCCCCCGGACCCGCTTAATTCGCTTTGCTCGCAAAAAAAATTCAGCCTTGCCTGACGGCTGGCTTTCCTAAAACAACAAATCTTCATATAAATGGCGCTTTTTACATTTGATTGGCAATTATTCCAGGTTCCGCCAAAGCTTTCGCGCAGCTTCCGCTGTAGGTACGGTGGCTTCCGCGAAGCCAGTTTTGCTACAAAAGGCTTTCGCAAGCTCCCCCGAAGCTTGAAAAACAATCGTATGCCCCTTCCGCAAAGCTTCCGGGGCCTCTGCGGCTTGAAACATTCAAACGTTTTGCATGAAAATGCCCACACGAAAACGTGGCAAGTTTACCATCTAAAAAAACGACATTCGTGTGTTCTGCGGAAAGCTTGGCCTGTCTGGGGCTACTGTCCTTAAAGAAGAATGCGTGTTTCCTTGACAGCCTTGAATTTTATCCAGGTGATTAAAACCAAGAAATGGCTTTGCCTAGCAATTGCGATGAACTTTTTTCCCCAGATTTTGTGGAGCCCTAGAGTTTATAAAATGGGTGGACCAACATAACAGTATGGGTGGGGAGATAAATGGTAGCATTTGACATTTTATAGTGAAATGACCCTTCCCCGGAACCAATTCTCCTGGATGGGCCTGAGTGATTCTCAACATCGATCAACCATCTACAGAAAAAACCATGAATTTGGGCCTGACAGTGACAGTCAGAGACTTCAGCATTCTGCGCGGGAAATCAGGGTTTATAAAATGGGTGGACCAACATAACATTATGGGCGGGGAGATAAATGGTAGCATTTGACATTTTATAGTGAAATGACCCTTCCCCGGAACCAATTCTCTTGGATGGGCCTGAATGATTCTCAACATCGATCAACCATCTAAAGTGAGAAACCATGAATTGGGGCCTGACAGTGACAGTCAGAGACTTCAGCATTCTGCGCGGGAAATCAGGGTTTATAAAATGGGTGGACCAACATAACATGATGGGTGGGGAGATAAATGGTAGCATTTGACATTTTATA
>VSDK01011815.1:192295-204455 GCA_009767595.1 Symbiodinium kawagutii
ATGTCAGAAGACATGTCAGAAAGAATGTCAGAATATATGTCAGAAAGAATGTCAAAAGATATGCCAGAAAGAATGTCCGACTAGAAAGTTGTCAGAAAGAACGTCAGAAGATGTGCCAGAAAGGATGTCAGAAAGAACGTCAGAAGGTATGCCAGAGAGAATGTCAGAAAATATGTCAGAAAGAATGTCAGAAGATATGTCAGAAGACATGTCAGAAAGAATGTCAGAAGAGATGTCATAAAAAATGCCAGAAAGAATGTCAGAAGAGATGTGAGAAAGAATGTCAAAAGATATGCCAGAAAGAATGTCAGAAAGAATGTCAGAAGAGATGTGAGACAGAATGTCAAAAGATATGCCAGAAAGAATGTCAGAGAGAATGTCAAAAGAACTGTCAGGATAGAATGTCAAAAAGAATGTCAAAAGATATGCCGGAAAGGATGTCAGAAGAGATGCCAGAAAGAATGTCAGAAGAGATGTCAGAAAAAATGTCAGAAAGAATGTCAGAAGAGATGTGAGAAAGAATGTCAAAAGATATGCCAGAAAGAATGTCAGAAGAGATGTCAGAAAGAATGTCAAAAGATATGCCAGAAAGAATGTCAGGATAGAATGTCAGAAGAAATGTCAGAAGACTGTCAGGATAGAATGTCAAAAAGAATGTCAAAAGATATGCCGGAAAGGATGTCAGAAGAGATGCCAGAAAGAATGTCAGAAGAGATGTCAGAAAAAATGTCAGAAAGAATGTCAGAAGATATGTCAGAAAAGATATGCCAGAAAGAATGTCAGAAGAGATGTCAGAAAGAATGTCAAAAGATATGCCAGAAAGAATGTCAGGATAGAATGTCAGAAGAAATGTCAGAAGATATGTCAGAAAGGATGTCAGAAGAGATGTCAGAAAGAATGTCAAAAGATATGCCAGAAAGAATGTCAGAGAGAATGTCAAAAGAACTGTCAGGATAGAATGTCAGAAAGAATGTCAAGAGATATGCCAGAAAGAATGTCCGACTAGAAAGTTGTCAGAAAGAACGTCAGAAGATGTGCCAGAAAGAATGTCAGAAAGAATGTCAGAGAGAATGTCAGAAGATATGTCAGAAAGAATATCAGAAGAGAATGTCAAAAGAATTGTCAGGATAGAATGTCAGAAGAGATGTCAGAAAGAATGTCAGAAGATATGCCAGAAAAAATGTCAGGATAGAATGTCAGAAGACATGCCATAAAGAATGTCAGAAGATATGCCAGAAAGAATGTCAGAGAGAATGTCAGAAGATATGTCAGAGAGAATGTCAGAAGATATGCCAGAAAGAATGTCAGAAGAGATTGCAAAAAGAATGTCAAAAGATATGCCAGAAAGAATGTCAGAAGATATGTCAGAAAGAATGTCAGAAGATATGTCAGAGAGAATGTCAAAAGATATGCCAGAAAGAATGTCCGACTAGAAAGTTGTCAGAAAGAACGTCAGAAGATGTGCCAGAAAGGATGTCAGAAAGAACGTCAGAAGGTATGCCAGAGAGAATGTCAGAAAATATGTCAGAAAGAATGTCAGAAGATATGTCGGAGAGAATGTCATTCTAAATGTCGGAGAGAATGTCAGACAAAAGTGGAGTCAACAAGCGGTGTTGAAATGACATGGTGGGGATCACTCGAAGTAAAGTAGGTTCAATTAGTTCTAGATTAGCTTTAATTAACACCCTTATCAATCTAGTTACTTCTCATGGCTAGTGGGCTCAGAAGTCTTAGAAACTGCTCAGATCTCATAGCTGGGCCATGCTCACTGCTCACTCCAGATCCTTCCCCAGACCCTTCACTCTCTGATGCTGATCTAGTGGCTGCTGGGGCACTCATCATTCTGACCACCCTCATGCTGGAGCTGGATCCTGATCTCATTATACTCTTATCCATTTCTCATCTCTCATCTCTCTAGGGGGCTATTGTTTAGGGGGTTCACCTTTTCTGATGTATGGTCAAACCTTGTTGACCTTGTTGACCTTGTGGGGGGGCATTATTAATCCGGTCTTGCCATTAACAAAGTTATCCCCCAAAAGCTTTGCTTGCCCAGTAAAATGGTACCCCCTCAATTGAGAAAACGTATGGAATTTATTAATTCGGGGCTAACACTAGCCATATTCCTAAGAGAAACCCAGCGGAGTCACCGAAGGCCAGGTCTACAGCACCCTTAGCCCATCCGTCCTTCAATTCTTTGTCCTTAATGCTGGAGTCCATGAGGTCGGACACGCCCAGAATTTCCTGTCAGCACTTGAAACTGCGGCGTTCAGGGCAAGCCGTTTTTGAAAGTGGAGCCAAAATGTAACGCTTCCGATCACCAGCTAGTGATACCTGCAACATGGATACCAGTATTGTCAGTGTATCAAGTATTACTACTAATTTCAACAATCCTGTGAATAGAGACTCACCTCCTGTTATCATGCACTACCGTCCTTGAGCCCCAGAGTCCCAAGAATATCATGCCACGATCAATAAACCCTATCAATAAACTGCTTATTGATGCTGATTCACCATGTTCACAGCAAACAGTGTCAGGCTCTATCAGTCGAAAGGTACAAGCAGCTCTGCATGTCGGCTGACCCCATGGCCAACAATCCCTAGTATGGGTATCATCACCAATCATATGTAATGATGGTCAATAGCCAATAGCCAGTAATGGACAAGTTTTGCATGGCGAATAATGGGTAATGATGGGTTATCCCGGTCAAGGACTGGTGAAATTGACGGGTTCATTGAAGGTTGGTAATTTAATGGTGAATAACGGTTCATTGATGCATCATAATGGCTAATTAATCATTCAAGATCATTCGAGAGCATTAGATTCATTATGAGCAATCATGGCCAAGCGGCTAATTAATGCATCACAATGGCTAATTAATGATCATTCTAGAGCATTAGATTGAATACGCAAAGGTCAAGATGCAACTCCCACCATCAACATGCCGCGCTGGTGGTGCGAATTGATCACTTCGCTGATCCCACCTCACATAGGATCAAGCAATATCTTCTGGTTGGTGGTTTCAACCCCTATGAAAAATATTAGTCAACCAACCAGTTGTTTATAATTACTAGGGAAAATAAAACATGTTTGAAACCACCAACCAGTCTTGAATGGGTGATAATATGTAATAATCCTCCACAAATCGTGGCTTCTCAAAATACGGGTACCCCCAAATCATTCTATATCAACCATTTATTAATCATAAACCAACCATTTTTGGGGTCCCCTATATTGAGAAACCACCAAATCTTAATGATGGGTTTTAATGATGCTTAATGATGGGCAACAACTGCTCATGATGATCGGTAATGATCGTGAATCTGATGGGAAATGATGCTGGGTAGTGATGCTCCATGATGATGGATGATTATGCTCAATGAAGGGCAACAATGGCTTGTGATCGGTGCGCACGCAGCAGTTTTACAGAGTTGTCCACAAAATGAGTCAATGCAAATGTACCGAAAAAGTCATTCAGTAATCACTAATCAACCCACAACTTGTCCGCTAATGGTTATTGTCAACCACTAGTGCTTGAAATCTCTGCACGCTCGCCAACTGGAAAATACCCATGATGACACTCAGAACTGCTCTCCAACAATGCTTTGCCGATCTATTGGATGCCGCCATTTGTGAGAACCCAGGTTGATGAATTTAGCTTGTTGATACAGTAAATGCAAACAAGCTTTGGTCAACCATGACAAACCTCTATCGACAACCACTATCAGCCATTTCCCATTATGGACATATGCAGCAAATAACGGTCAAGAAGCGTTGAGAGCAGTAAATTAGAAACTATTGGTTAATCATGCCAAATTTTGGTGTGACAAAAATTTGTAAGCTTAAGCCCCAGTAAGATACCTCTTGAACTGGAAGTATCCATTGAGAACAAGTTACTATGTGATTAATAGAATCCATTAATAACTGCTTGGTAGTTTCAAGCCCTATGAAACATATTAGTCAACCAACCATTTGATAATAATTACTGGTGAACATGAAAAAGATGCGTAAAAAATGCTTAAAACCACCCACCACTTGTTGTTTAATCATTATTGCTACTTATGATCCCTTGTTATTAACTATGATTAGCCACGGCCACGGTAAAAACCAACCAGCCATGTTTAACCATTATTACTGGCTATTGACCACTATTAACCATTGTTCAACCAGTTATTAATCAGCTTGTGATCAGCCGCACTCACTTGGAACTGTGGATGGACTCTGCTTGGAGCGTTCCCAGTCCGCCGTCCTGGACCACAATGGTGCCATCCTGGAGATTGATTGTGTGGGGTCCATGGCTAGTTCCTCGCTGGAAACCGAGTTTTCCCAAGGAAATTGTGGAAAAACCATGTGATTGTTTGCTATTGTGGCTTGTTGTCCTTTACCATGTGCCAGCTTTGACCGCGAACCACCAATTGACCATCATGTACCAGTTCATTGACCAATGCCAGCACTCGCAAAATGGGGATGAGGAGAATCATCTTGCGAGCGTAAGTGATGGGGTGGTAGCCCGATGTAACGCTCAACACGAGCATCACAAGCACCATACCGAACATCTTTGGCACTTACCCCCCAATTATGATAGAAACCATCGCTTTGAAAAGCTGCGAGTTTCATGGGATGAGCCACCCTGAAGTTCAGCTTTTTGAAAGACTCGGCCAAGTTCAAAACTCATCAGTTTTCGGGCTATAAAGAACTCCATGGATTTTCTCCATCCATGTGAGAGGAAGCAGCAAGTCATCACACCCCCCTGCCGTAAACCCCCACAACGAGGACGTTTGCCCCAGCTTGTTTGATGACTGGGTTCTAAAAGAGATAAGAGATCAAAAGATAAGAGAAGAGATTAATGACATTAATTGATCAATTGTGAAGTTTTTCTATGGACTTTAATTGTTGTCACTATGGATCACGGCTAGACTGGCATTCTCCACCCTGCTGATGACGCCTCATGCCGCCGTGCAGATTCCGGGGCTGACATAAGGAGGGGATCGCAAAAACACAACCAGAAATCAGTTGGGTACGAATGCCATCAGCCATCTACTGATTTGTATTCCACAGCCAGGGTTGTGACAATCTCGGCCAGGATTGATTAGTAGTATAACACAATACATGGCTACAATCTGTCATGATTGATGGTTGCGGCTAGGGATTGAAATATAATCTATTGAACAAATACCAACAAAACATATTGGGTGACATAGTGTGTCAGAACAACCACCAGCATTCCGTAAGACAATATACCCTGTATTCAGTGGCGAAATGCTTTATGAGAAGACGAGCTACATCAATGTCGTCCATTTCTCGGTAGGAGGAACTTGGTCTATGATATCTATCACACCTCTTATCATGTTACTCCATTTCATCAAGCATCATCTTTTCAATGTCCTACTCCACCTGAAACAAATGATTGAACCGTTTGCCCGTCCAACTCAGCAGTTGCAATGATCACAATTCTGTCCCGTGTCACAGCATGTAGGAATTCATCTAGACACAGACACATCTACTGGAATCTTCTTATATACATCCACATATTATAGGTGTATATCATATGTGTGTCAGATATGCATATCATATATGTATGCCGTATACCATATGTATATCATATGTGTATCATATGCCGATCATATGTCTATCACATGCATAAATCATATGTAATTGTGTCATATGTCTCTCATGTGTAAACAAAAGAAAGCACATGTATGCAATCAGCACTTTTCATATCCAAATAAATCAAAGAGTCAAACATAACATAACAATAATCAAACACACATTCCGGTTGGTGCTTAAAAGCCATCCCAACAACAAACTCGTCAATCAACAATCCCGAAGTCATTGGGCAAAATCAACAAGTTGGAAGCCGCCAACCAAAGAGCAGCAAACCCCTGGTGCTTGCTGGTTGTTGTGGTCGGGTCATCCATTAGTCCCGCCATATGGCTGTGGGTCAGTTCACCCCGTACCCCTGGTTCCCCATCATTAACCAGGCTGTTTTCCCTATTGTTCCTGGTTATGATCCCCCATGATTGGTTGGTTAAAGCCTTGACCCATAGCCATATACAGCTGGTATATCCCCTACTATTATATAGTTAGTTGTAATCCCCTATTGTTAACCATTAAGCAGCTAGTTAAACCATGGGTTGGTTGGTTAACTGCCTGACTCATTCCCATATGACAAAATCATCCATCCCAAACTGAGACCAGGAGACCGGCACAGCGGCACCTCATCTTGATCCAAGGCATCCATGATCTGCTTGCAGATGCTTTCCACGTGGGTTATGTCCTGATGAAAGGCATAGATTTGGACCATAGAAAGGCATGGAAAGACCATAGATTGGGAGGTCAAGCCACCAAGGTCAAGCCACAAATTAGGGGTTAAGAATTCATGTATACTGATGGAGAAATGGATAAATAGAACCGATGTCACGGAAAAATCTTGAACCATGCGGTCTTGAATCGAGGGCCCACGTACACCTGATGTACATCACGTCACTGACCTTGCGCTCGTCCCACTGTTGGGACGTTCATTTACTCCTTGGATGGTTGATGCTGGCCCAGAAGCCTTGCACAGCTAATATCAAATTACCATCATCAAGGCTACAAGACATCCAAACAAGCCAAAGAATGACGGAACAAAACAACAACCGAACAATACTAAATTCAAAAAACATACCGTAATATAAAAAGGTGTTTTCCGAGCAGCCGTACTACATGTATATAAATGCTCATAGATACAGATATGCACACCTGTATACATATATACAGTAATATAAAGTATATATATAATATAGTTATCTACACGCATAGACAGGTAGATATCTTAGATAGATCTGTTCACCTGACACCCAACCACGTGGACCGACCCGGAAGAGAATCTCCCCGGCCGGAGCCATGCCTCGGTGACGCGCGCGGACAAGTATTCCATCATTTTCTTCTCATTTTTCCGCGCCTTTTCTTCGTCCCTGGCGGATCTCCACATCTCCAGGAGGCCAGAAATTTTCTAAAAAGTCTTGGGGGAGGATCAGGCTTCAAAATGGCCATGGGTGTCTTTGTCATGTAGCAGTTTTCCTCTATTTTTGTCAAACTATTGCAGTACCAATCGTCAGTACCGGGAACAGCGGTGAAACCGCTGCGTGAACAAGGGCAAGGAGACACCGTCAGGATCCGTCAGGATCCGTCAGGCAGGGTTCTAAACAATTGCCTTCCGGTTGCCTTGCCTCATTTCGTCTCCTTCAGTTTATACCAACAAAGGCTGTGTGAAGGAACTCCTGTCGTGCCATGAAATTCACCAAGAACCCAACAGTTGTAAGAGCAAGTTAGCTTCCTAGCTTTGCCACCATGTACCCGATCACTCTCCGATCTCATGATTTTCGTAGATAAGTCCTATCCCGTGCATAGGGATAAAAGGCTGTTGCCATTGACTTGTTCTCCTTGGAAGTATTAATGAATGATCCAGGATCCATTTTAATCAACCCTCCACATTTGCTGGTAAATCACGACCTATGTATGGATCTACCACTATTGACCAGCTGGATCTACCACTACTGACCAGAAATCAACCATTGACTACCAATGCCAATAATCAACCATAAGAAACCCGCATGGGTTTTCTGGTTTACCATCAAACCAACCAATAATCAACCATTGATCAGCAGCAATCAACCATAAACCAACCACTAATCGGAATCAATTGACCATTATCCACCATTTACCAACCGTTATCCACTCATCCGACCATTAACCAACGATTAGCCAATCACTATCCACCACTATTGGTTGGTTGTTCACCATGGAACCAGGCTGGGCACCGCGCCCGTCGTCCATGCCCATGGCTGCGGTGGCGGTCGTCAAAGTCTTACCCCTCAGCTGCAACCGTTGAGAAACATCTGTGGAAGATGGAAGATGCTGAAGCATAGATAGGTAGACAATATATGTATACATAAGTTTATTTACACCAATATATATATACATATGCGCTTATGTATGTGTAAACACAAAAAATACATAGATAGATATATAGATATGCATATGATGACATGCATATATATATATATATTTTGCTCTTGTAGAAATATATACACCAATAAATATGGATGTATATATAAAGAAATATATATATATAGAGATATGCAAATATATGAGTATTATGTATATATATATATACACGCGTATATAGATATTATGAATATTACATATATATATAGAGAGAGAGATATGCAAATATGAATATTACATACATATATATGCAAAAAGATATGCAAGTTATATAGATAATATGCAAACATACATACATATATATATATATTTATCTATTTATTTATTCATTAATATACATCGGTCCATATCTTCTACATTATTGTACCTATAGGAATAAAAGAATGGAATGGTATGTCTACATTATATGCATAATCATCAGAAATCATTATATACAGCTTAAATGCACAGGAAAAAAACAAACAAACAATATGTCGGCTTTTTGGACATTTATGTACAACCAGCAATCTGATACTGCACGAGGGAGCCCTGCTGAGATCTGTCCCCGTCACCTGAAAAGCGTGGGTCACCTCTTGTTGCTGTTTCCACTGTTGTCAACAAAGAAAACAGTTCATCAACCCATAGTGGTGACTCATTCAACCAGTGACTCTCAGCTTATTGTTACCGATCTTCTATTTGCATCATCGATGATAAATCAGTTTAGTTGCCAGCAAACTTGAGTGATTATGACTACTCCTGATGCTAATTGACGATTGTTAAGAACGATTTTCGAACGTTAGGTACCTGAGTAATCGATGGCTTGAAATCCGTCTCTAATTCTGCGCTATTTGACAAAAAGCTTAGCTATGCAACTAATTTTGATTAATCTTAGAACTCATGATCATCAATCATGTTTCACCATGGTTCTTTACAACCATGGTGAACCCATTCACAACCCCTTTGAAACAGTTTGGTGAGAATTCACTACTTAATCAAGGTTAACCCATTCATCCCTACTTCGCTAAGGCTGTGACACTGTGTTGGCTGCAGCACCCGCTGTTCTGGACACTGCTCCAATGGTCTCACGGCGAAGCAGTCAGCCAGTCCCAACGCAAACTCCCGTGGCGGGAACCAATGAATAAAAAGGCTGCACATGGCAATCATTCATAGGTGTTGTATGAGAGAGGCTATAGGAAAACCGTTTATGGTTATATAATCAATGGTTATATAACCAATCAAAAAGCCCCTGCAACAATAGTAGGGGCTATAACTCCAATGATCTCAATAAACAGTAGGGGATATACCAAGTATATGGTGGTTTCTCAATAGCAGGGGGTGCCCAAAAGTTGGTGGTTTTATTACGATAAATGGTTGATATAAAGAATGATTTGGGGTGTCCCCTATTTTGAGAAACATCCATATGACAGTAGCGGTTATGGAGAAAAATGATGAACGAATTGTTCGCCAATGAATAAGCACGACAGTGGCCCCGAACAATATCATGGTTACAAAATATAGTCTATATATATATACAAATATATATAAAAATATAACACAATGACCGCGCAAGGCGGTCCCGCAAGTTTCCAAAAAAGGATAACATATAGGAAGAGTGATGGTGTGGATGATGGTCGAAAGTGATGATGGTGTTTTCCCTCTTCTGGTGTTTTTTGTTTCTGGTGTTTTTTGTCTCTGGTGGTTTTTGCTTCTGGTGATTTTGTGTCTCTGGTGTTTTTTTTGTCTCTGGTGATTTTGGGTGTTTCTTGTCTCTGGTGGTTTTTTGTCTTTGGCGATTTTGTGTCTCTGGTGTTTCTGGTCTCTGGTGATTCTTGTCTCTGGTGATTTTGCGTCTCTTGTGTTTTTGTTTCTGGTGATTTTGTGTCTCTGGTGTTTTTTTTGTCTCTGGTGATTTTGGGCGTTTCTTGTCTCTGACGGTTTTTTGTCTCTTTGTCTCTGGTGATTTTTTGCTTCTGGTGATTTTGCGTCTCTGGTGTTTCTGGTCTCTGGTGTTTTTTTTGTCTCTGGTGATTTTGGGTGTTTCTTGTCTCTGGTGGTTTTTTGTCTTTGGCGATTTTGTGTCTCTGGTGTTTCTGGTCTTTGGTGATTCTTGTCTCTGGTGGTTTTGCGTCTCTGGTGTTTTTTGATTCTGGTGGTGCAGTTGGTTGGTGATGCGATTGATTGGTGATGCGGTTGGCTGGTGGTGTTAATGATTGGTAATGTAATTGATTGTTGGTGTATTTGATTGGCGGCGCTCATGATCGGTTATGTAACTGATCGGTGACGCATTTGTTTGGTGATGTGGTTGGTTGGTGATGTAGTCGATTGGTAATGTGAGCTATCGCCAAAATGTAAGCATCAAAAAGTGGAATAGTGATCATGCCTTCGTTTTAAAGGACTTCCTTCGTTTTGCAGGGTTTTAGCCTATATTCCACTTCAATACATCTACTGAGGCCAGGTTTTTTAGTGGTAGCTCATGTGGTTGATTGGTGATGTAGTTGCTTGGTGACGTGGCCGGTTGGTGATGTAGTTGATTGGTGGTGTGATTGCTGGGTGGTGTAATTGATTGGTGGGGTGATTGATTGGTGATGTGATTGATTGGTGATGTAGTTGATTGTTGATGTAGTTGATTGATTGGTGATGTGATTGGTTGGTGGTGTAATTGGTTGGTGATGTGATTGATTGGTGACGTGGTTGGTTGGCGATGTGATTGGTTGGGATGTGATTGATTCGTGATGTGATTGGTTGGTGATGTGATTGATTCATGATGTGATTGGTTGGTGATGTGATTGGTTGGTGATGTATGGGAAGGGCACCCCAAGGAGCCCCCCTGTCTGACGGAGACCTCGAGAAGAGCCCCCGCCTGGGTGATCAACAAACCCAGAGGAAAACGTACCAAGACAATACGTACCAGAGCAAAACGTGCCAAGACAAAACTTACCAAAGCAAAACGTACCAAAACAAAACGCACCAAAGACTTGCAGATGTGATGTTGATGTTGAATGTCTTCGTCGAAGACGCTCAAAACCTTGACATCTCAATGCTTTCAACATCTAATCCACCAAAACGAAGCGAAACCACGAGTTCTTCAAGGTTTTCATCCCCAAATACTCTAAAACCCACAGTTCTTGACACTTTTGAACATCTGATCTTCCAAAACGAAGCGAGAGCACGAGTTTTCAAGATGTTCACCCCCAAATGCTCAAAAACCCTCAGTTTTTGACACTTGCAACATCTCATCCTGAAAAGCGGCGCGACCCTACGAGTTTTTATACTCCCAAATGTATCCAAATGTCCGTTTCCCCACAGCGCCGCGCAACTTGTCAGAAAGTGGCTCAATCTTCGAGGAATTTGACGATTTTTGAATTTTTTCAATCCAAAAATCATGCAAGTCTCGCCACAGCGCCGTGCACTTTTCCCCCGAACCAGACAAATGTTTTACGATTTTCACTTCCAAACGCGCGTTTCGCCTAGGCAAGGCGCACTTTTTCGACATCTCATCTTCCAAAATGTGCTTAAGAATGTCATTGTTTGGCGATTTTCACTTCCACATGTGCGTTTCGCCTAGGCGAGGTGCACTTTTTCGACGTCGCATCTTCCAAAATGTGCTTAAGAATGCCGATCTTTTTACAATTTGCCTAGGCGAGGTGCAATTTTTGCCGATCCATGTCCCAAGTGACCTCCGCACCCGCCGTTTTACAGAGCTGACCTTCTGACCCATCCCAGGTCACGAAACCTTGCAAAACACAGCTTTTTCGCACATTTTCTACCCGTTCATTTCGCCCATGTGTAACTATCTCTCTGATCTTACTGACTGATTGACTGCAGCAACTTTCGATATGTCGGACGTTTAGACTTCTAAACTTCCTCCGCTGACCCTTGAATTTAAATAGGTTAATTGACCAATGTTGTGAAAAAAACAGTAGCGAAGCGGTAGTCAGTTGCTTATGATCACTAAAACTTCATATCCTTCTTGGATAATTTATTGTGAAGCAAAATATATCTAATGAACTATACTGATAGTCCAACTGTTGGGATACGCTTACTACTCCTGTACTACTACAACTACAACTACAACTAAAACCACAACAACAACAACAACAACAACAACAACAACTACTACTACTACTACTACTACTACTACTACTACTACGACTACTACTACTACTACTACTACTACTACTACTTCTACTACTA